>CM070514.1:6834501-7074317 GCA_036346375.1 Guadua angustifolia | reverse complement strand
AAGGTCGTGAAACATGCAAAAAGAAAAGGACATGATTTGTGGGTAAAGCTGCACCTTTGCAAAGTGTAAATCTTTTAAAAACCGTTTCCATGGTCAAGGGACACTTGGTGCTCGTGCATTAGTTAGCGTTTTGATATTTTCTAAATGGGTTAGATTGGAAATATTTGTTGGAAAAGAATTGTTTGATTTGTGCCTTGTGTTGGCAATGGACAACTGATACTCACGTCATGGAGGACTGTGAGTTATTACTTATACTTTACTTGTTTATTACTTTCGTATTAGTCAACTTGCTTTTAAAAATTTCGTTTTGCAATTACTACTTGTTTTACAATTTAAATTGGCTTTATGCAAATTAACCGTAGAAGCCTTTCCTTTGAAATGGCCTGCATATATTATAGGATTTGCAAAAGTCTTGCTGAGTACGAAAATACTCACCCTTGCTTATTTATTGTTTTTTTAGGTGAAGTTAGCGTACTTCCAGACAACATATATCTTGACGTAGGATGCAGAAATATTGTTAATGAGTTTTTTTAGGGACTATGCCTTGTCAGTTGCCTGAGAGATTGGATGGGCACACTACAAGATTTTGATTTTTTTCAGCTGTATTACTCTGAATTGTAAGACCTTATTGTATAAATTACCATTATTATTCGTAATAAAGAGTATGGATGTGATATCAATTGTTGTAAATGTGTGTGCTAGCTACTGATCATGGGACTAGCACTGTATGCACATGAGATTTCCATTTTTGCATTTATGTAAAAATGGGGTCACTGATTAATATCGAGCGTCTGTTGCAGGATAACCCTAGATTGGTCGTTAATATCCATGCTGACTGTAGGATAAAACCTTAGGTAGAATGGCTGTTGGTATGAGAATGAGCCAAATTCAAAATTTATTTCAAAGTTATCATATTTGTAAAATATAGTTATTGCTATTCTTCCCTCCCTAAGATTCTATTGTTACCCCTACTTTTATTTTGATTTGTAAAACAAATTCCTCTTTCCTTAAAAATAACTCTCGCCTATATTTCATCTTTAATATTTGCTTCTGAAGACATCCAAGATATGTCGCCATCATCCTTCATGCTAGCCAATGAAGACGCAAGCGTCTCTGAGCGACCTTAAAGAGACAGACATAATACTTCACTCGTTCGACAAAGCGAGTAATGTTTGAAGATCCTATTCACTGAAGAGTGGTATCACCCATAGTAAAATCGAAGATTAGAATATATTAGGTTCTTTGTAGAAAAGGAACCCTATACATTGCCTTATTATTCCGTTTTAGCTATATAAAGCATTTTTATGTAGTATTTATGTCCTGCTAATTGTAATTGGTTTTTATTTTCTTGTTCGGGCTGATTTACGTGTGAACTTAACCTTTAGGTTAAAGTTTCATGATGAGTTGCCCTTATGTATGAACCCAGAAACTTCAACCCGTAGGCTTAAAAGAAATAGCTTATCTCTTCTTTCTATAGGATTTCTCACAAGCTTACCTTTTCTTCCTATAGAACTTCTTACCTGTATATTCTTCTAGTTACTAATCTTTCCCAAAATACAATTCCATTAGAGTTAATATAATAGCATAGCCTCTGTCACCCCTCAAATATGCATAAACCTATAACCACCCATAAATAAACTAGGAACAAGATCTTGCCATACTAGTAACTACCAAATATACCTAAGACATGATTTAACCGGTCACTATTTAATATTCCCCACAAATATCACCTAACCATGCTATTGAACCTGAAGATACCATCTCATCACTTTGCTTGGAGTGTACGGCAACTACGAATCAAAACCAAAGTGGATTTATGTTTCCAAGACTAAAAAGAAGACCTAGAAGATCCCGACAACGCCAAGTCACTCCAAAGAAGAATGAAGAATTAGTATCGTTAGGCGGAAAAGAAAGAAAGCACTAGATTAGGTTAGCTAATAAAGGAAAATTTTACACCTCCCTATTTGTATTGTGTGAGATCTTTTGTATTGTTCGACTTTTGTTGTATTGCTTTTTGTATTGCTTCTCGGGTTACTCTTGTGAATGGTTAACCCTCGGGTTAAAATTCACGATGTGACAACCCTTAATTAATAAGAAAATCTAACTAAGAAAATTTTAAAAAACGAAACGTTGCCTTATAACTAAACCAATTCTCATCTTATCTCTTTGTATCCTGTCTATCCACCCAATAATTCCAAAGTCATGCTCCTTGATCTCAGCAGTCACTTCTTGATCATTCATTTCATAACATCAATGAACCACCCTTCTGTTGTTCCAAACAAGACGAACCACATCACTTGCATCAACCGTGAAGAACCTGGACACTCCGCCAGCATCTGCCCAAGAAAAATTCTACTCCACCTCGATAACTTTAAGGAAGTCAGCAGCAATTTCCAAGTCGTCTAGATAATCTAGAAGACATCAAATTCCCAGAACAACCCCTACCTTGACATCAAGCTTTGAGCATAAACATCCTTTCATACGATTGCACTTAACACCTTTATCATGGTATTGAATATGTTCCTTATGTATTCAATTATTGCAATCAATCCTTTTGACTTTGAATACTTCATTCCTTCATAGTTGTTAATATAAATGGGTTGAAATGGAAAAAATATAGTGAAAATGGGTTGGGCTTTGCTGATATCCGAATATCTGATCCGAATATCCAATCCAATATCCAAATAGAAAAAATCCGAATATCTGGATCCCGTCCCGAATTTATCGGATATTGGATGCTTCGAATTTGATCCCGAATCTAGATTCAAGTATCCAGATCTGGTCCCGAATCTGACCTAATAGTAAAATCCGATCCCAGATGTAGTCCTGACCGGATTTGATCCCGGATCGGGTGGGAGATAGCTGACCTATTTTCATCCCTAGCTGAGGCTAAGTACCATGCAGTGGCTAATGCCATTGCTAAGACAAGCTGGTTGCACCAACTTCTCACCAAACTTCATGCTGTGTACCTCTCCACCAACCCCATGCAGCATCAACGCATGAAGCATATTGAGATTGATCTTCATTTTGTGTGTGAACGGGTCACTTTTGGAGAATCGGTGTTGCATGTTCCTACTACCTCGCGATATGTTGATATCTTCACTAAGGGCTTCTTGATGGTGATCTTCTCGAGTTTTGCACTAGTCGGCGTTAGCCCTTCTTTAAACCCATTGCGGAGGTGCTAGACATATCCTGCACATCAAGCTGGTCATCCCTTCCTGATTTCATGCTACCATATTTGATATCTCTTGCCTATTATTGTTAAGCCATGCATGACAAGTGTTATCTACTTTCCCTTGTTTTGGTTAAGCGTTAATCGCTCTTGTACCTTTATATGCCATGGCTATCAATGAGATTCTTATGAGCATGAATTCTATCTGCATTTAATAAGTTCATCCTTCTAATTAAGCGATGTCACTCTTGAAATCACAACCATTTGATCTAAAAGGATTAGAATAAACACCTCTGACCTAGGGGTGCAATTGGTTCAGATAGTTTCCATTCGATCGATCGATCGGATGTATTCGGATCGAATTCAGATAGTTAATTTGGGTAATTGTCAGATTTGGTTTCAAATATTTTTTTTAAATATGGATTCGGAATATTACTATCCATTGGATCGGTATATTTCTAGATGGTTTTTAGACATATCATGGAAAAAAATTACTCGAATATCCAAAAATCGTCGTGCATCCCAGTAGAACTTTGGTAGTCGGCATGACCCGTAGCGCACCCATCGTGCTCGCTCCTAGGCGCCGTGGCGCTCGACTTCGGCCCACTTCACCAGCGTACGCATGCGTTGGGCAGCCCATACGGGAAGCATGCAACGGAGGGGAATTGTGGCTGTGTACGTGAAATGCCGTGGTACGTGCCATGCCATCTCCCACTACAGCAGGTTAAAGGTACATGAATATCACGCGAACAAGTATGGTTAGTGAATATCACACGACATACCTAGTGGCAGGGTTTACCATATCGTTTTGCGCTGGATTTTCGAGGTCAACCCGGTATCGTTAATCATCGATTTCTGGTCAATTATCGAACAATATCAAAGGGTTTTGAGGTCAAATCCATTCGAAAGATGCGGTCAAACCAGGGCAAGAAAATTCAATTACCGACCATTATGCCTCGATTATTGGCCGGTAAGCACTAATTATCGGGTGATAAGATAGGAAAATCGTTTGCAGTTGGAAAATGGATAAAACATTGGGAAAAATGGGGAAAAATGGTGGGAAAATTGTGAGAAGCCGATAAAGGCCCAAGCAATGCTTCAAGTAGGTTTAACTGCTTCCTTTCTTCTCTTAGTGACAGTATTTGTATCGAAATCAGGTCTCCACCCTCTCTGTGCTCCCACACAAGATCGCTATGATCTGCCATATGCTAATACAACACAACAATCCGTCAGCCAATACAAAACATCAATGTAATGTGACTTCATCCATACATGCATCTACCGATTCATCCATACATGCATGTACCCATTCATCTACAGTGTGCATACAACCAAAACAAAAAATAAAATGCATCACCTATTGCCATTCATTCACATCTTCTATTGCCATCAGACCAAGATCGACAACAAACATGTATCTACTCATTCATCTATACATGCATCTACATAAAGTTACACAACTACACAAGATCACAGGGAAATTATTTTTTGTGCATGTACACAATATTACACAACTACACAATCATGCAATGGACGATTATTTCTATTGTTTGGGTGAAAATTGCTAAAACATCACCGGTTTAGGCGATGATCGCTCAGGCTTAGTTGTCTTCCACCAAATCTTGATAATCAGTGTAGGGTTCCTCGATTATCACTAGCTATAGAGCGATTATCGTTCGAAAAGAATCGGTAATCACTAGGGTTGGTAGGGAAATCACCATGCATGAAATCTACACAGCGCACTTCGATTATTGATGAGGGGAAAGCGATTATCGATGCATACCTCATGATAATCAAAGCTCCGGTGGTGGTAAGGCACAAGACAAGACACAGATCAAAAGGAAAAAAAAAAAAAAAAAAAAGGGTCCCCCGGGGGTTTAAGTAAGAGGGGTTGCCTTTTTAACGGGTTTTCCCACCAAAAACCCCATAAAACCCTTTCCAGGGCGGTTTACGTGTAATTGTTTAAGGCAAAAACTAAAAGGAGCAATTCCAGTAAACAAGTTTTGTGTTATAAAGGGTTAAAGGATAATTTAAAATTTCATCAACCAACCCTTTTTGAAAAGATTCAGTCCTTAGTAAACCTTTAGCTTAACCCCAGATAAGGAAGAACTCCCTTGTGAAAAGGCTTAATTTAAGGTTGGAATAAAGCGGGTCACTTGTCTTTTCAGGAAGGTTGAAAGCGGTGGCGGATTAGTAGGTCCGAAGACCAAAATTCTGCCCTTCTCCACCGCAGTCGGAGAAGCCAGGTGGGTTACGGTGTTGGGGAACTTGCAAGTAGGCAAAGTGCTGAGCAAGAAGTTTATTGAGCCCATCATCAGGAACAAGAGAGGTGGATAACAGTTTGGGTTTTCCCTCGGGAAACAAATCCGTAAAGAAATGCCCTTAAAACTAAATTTTTTCCTCTCAACAATGAGGTTATTCTCTCTCCCGGATTTCTTAAAAAACGGGTACACCCATTGTCATTGGCCACGGTAAATACCCATCCACCGGGACCTCCGGCATTCACGGCTTTGACGGGGTAGGTTTTCGGGTGGGGCCTTTCGGAATTTGTGGATGGTCCATCACTTGCCGCCAGCCTGCAACCGTAAGCCGCCGGGACCCGGGGCAGTTGGACCGGCGAACGGGCATACCAGAATTCCGTTGCCCAAAGACACGTAACATCTGTCAGGCCAAAACTTCAACTAGGAGAACTTTCAACTGGATCTTAGATTTGGGAATTGCTGGTTTTGGTGTTGCTCCACCCTTCTTGCGGGCCAAAAGATGGGCTTCATGTGGTTACCAAAGAGACGGGGCCCCCATCTTCCGTCGATAAATTGGGGTTTTTGGAAAGGCGATTTGGGTTTGCCGAACTTTTTAATCCACAGGTGCCGGAATATTGGGATGCAAATTTAGATCCGAAAATCAAGCCGCTGGGCAAGGAAAAAATTCCAAACCGAACTTTAGCGAAATGGACTTTAAAAAAATTGTATTTAAAAATTTCATTTACTGTAAACGCGGCCCAGTAATTGAACGAATTCGCTTAAATTAACAGCATTTACAGAAATTGATTCCATTTTGAAAACTCTCATTATCTTGGCTTGCCGCACTTATTCCAGTCCTTGACTCAAAAGATATTAACCCATTTCAAATCTGCATAAGATCTGCCAAATCTTAGACGATTGCCCATATCAGACAATTTTAAATTGCCTTATTGACAACCTTTCGGTTTTGATAATAACTTGTTCACCTTATCAGCCATGCAAGTTTTTCAATTTTCACTTGTGCAATTCTCTCTTATTTCATCGATTAAAATTAATGCTTTCCAATTGAACATCAAATCATAAAGATTCTATTGCCAAGTCAAATATTTCAGACAAATTTGGTGCTATTAACTCTCTGTTTAACAGCCATGAAATTTTATAATTTTTCAAATTTATCTTTGTCATGGCAGATTATTTCTTAAAAAGCAAATCTTATCTTTCCTTTAAAGCATATTAGACAAAATTCGCATGAAAATTTAAACCCATTAAATAAATGATTTAACATTAAACTTCTTTTTCAATAATTTTAAAAATTATTAACATATCGCAAATTTTAATAAAACAACATTCGAAAACAAGTATATTTGAACAAGAAATTAATGGATTAAACCAAAAATTTAAAATTTAAAATTTTTTGGGAAAGTTTTTAGGTATATCCTCCAGTTTAAGAAAGAATAAAACTTGTTCATTAATTTTGAAGGAACACAAATATTTCAGTTGATTACATATTCACCAGGAAACATCTAAATAAGCCAAAAGCGCGAAATGTTTAAAACCCTGTGATTCAAATTTGTTAGATTCGAAATAAATTCCAGCTGTTAAATGGAGTACACCAAAGTTCAAAAATTCCATTAGGAATAAACTTCAATATTCGATTGGGTGTCAAATTGCTGGATCTCTCTTGTGAACAACCATCGACCACTGATCAAAGTTGTTCCATTGATAATTCTCAATTAGTTTAATTCAGAATGTTTTGTAGGTATTGGACTTATGGGAAATTTATTGTCCTTTTCAAGGGTAACTTCATTGATGCAGAACAATTTCGGGAACTTCATTTCTGGATTTTAACTTTGACTATACTAATCTGAGGAAATTTCCTGCAGATTAATGGATTTTCTTAAATGTGGGATAAATAAAACAGAAATGGGATTAAAAGATCTCAAATCCAGATAATTAACAATGATTTTCAAATTTTCGAACAGTTGAAAGCAAAGGGTTCAATAAGGATAATAAGAAGAATTAAAAAAGGGCAACCTTGTGGTGCCCTTGGTTACTTGTTCATGTAAGTACTTCCATTAAGTTAAAATTATGCAAACCAAGTATTTCATTCTTATTTTGAAATATTCTTGAAAATATGATGAAAAAATGTACTGAAATTGTACTTAATAACTAGTGGAAAATTAAGAAGACGAAAGCATCACCTGCCAAAACCCTAGCTGTGGCTTGCAGATACACTTTTCCCCCTCAAAGGAATTAGCCCTCAATTCGAACACCTCAATACTCACCCACAAGAGCAACAGTAAACCGAATTGCAAAATCAATACGCCCAAATAGAACAAGCCGGTACTTCTCACGCAAGGAAAACTCCCCAATTCAAACCATGGCTCTCGCCAAATAAAAGGAGCAAGCAACTGAACTCATTTCATCCATCAACAAATCAACACTCACTCTAAGTCCTTAACTCGCATGGTACAAAACTCGGAAGCCAGGCCTTTCTCAAAGACCAATACTAATCTGACAACTCAGACAACTCTTCTTTAACGCTTCAATACACAACCTCCAATCAACCAACGATTCTTCCCGGAAGATCATAATCCTACCAAGTAAACATTCAACCAAGGAACCCCAAAAGAGAATATCAAATTTTCATATCTCCATCGTAACTAGAGTGAATAGTACAAGTAATTGTCATGGTTGATCAGGCCATTAATTACTCGCACTACACATCTAATACGGGAGATATAATCACACACGATTCAATTTCATGAAAAGGATACATGGGCATGAACAAAAGTTCGAGGTCGGCCCCATGTAGCCAATCCGCAACACACCCAAAAAACACTTAGCACAAATATCTTGTGACACAGAGAATCCAAAGAAAAGAGCCTTAAAATATCTCAAAATCAAACACATGGCAAAACCACACTCAGATATATGTAGCAACTTTATTTAAGAAAATCAACCATGATTCCTTTTATTTTAGAAATCATACTAATTGGGCTAGTAAACAACCAAGGTGTCACTAAGCCTCAAAGCACGAATAGAAACGTCGTTAGGATAAGATTTACTAACGCGAAGAAATCCAAGGACTCGATATGAAGATCGTGAAAACTAGATCATCAAAGATTAATTTTCGAATCGCCAAGAGATGTCATTGCAAATGTGCCGTTGGAACAAACTTGGTTCAGTTTGCCAAGAATAATCTCGATCACCAAAAAGAACGAGAGCCACCATGCTTTGATAGATACACTTTAGTCAACAAGTAGAAATAGGTAACATCACATAAACTACAGTCAAAACTCTTATCCAATCTACTAAAACAAAAGCTCATGGCGTAGATACAGTACAAAGAAGCAACCAAAACGGAACTACAAAAAGGATCAAGAAGAAAACAAAATGTGCTATCTGCTAGCCGAAAGGAGGGCTTACCATCCAATAAAGATCACAAATTCCTAATCTCGATTTATCGCAACAAAACATACTTCTGATAAATAAAACTTGTATAGGCCAGGATGAGACCGCTAAATGATCACAACCTAAAACATAGTTAAAAAATGCAAATAATTATGAAATAACAATAACAACATGTCCCAAAATAAGAAGATAATCAAATTTTACTACAGTTGTAGCTCAAGACAAACATGTCCAAATGGCCAAGGTAAATCAAGAACTTTATCAAATTCCACATCAATCAAACATAAAGTGTTCATTTCTATTCAAGCAACTGCAATAAACTATTTTACATGATTTAGCCAAGTATAACAACAGCGGCCCATCAAAACCATAAAAAAGAACATATAATCCCCCTTCCCACTAGGAATCTAGTTAAAGATTTTACAAGGAATTAAATGCATTAAGGAAATTATTAAAAGTGGCACAATAAGTTTCTCCATTCATATCCCAACTGAGCAGCATAAACCAAATCTCTATCCACCTTACTCAACTACATGAAAAATATCATCAGCACATTACTGGATTAAAACACTGAGACAAGATCTGATTCAAGAAGAACAGCCTAGACTTCCAAGGAAACAGATTTAACCAATGTAAACAACCACACCGAAAGGTAACAATAAAAGGCATAAACACATTTTGGTCACACTACAAGCAACATCCAGAACAAACTACGAAGATGAATCAAAATTTATAAATACAAGGAATCTACCAAAAGAGAGGTTCCCTTTTTTTTCGAAAGTACAATGGCATGATATAATCCATCACAAAATAACCCCTCACATTCAACATGCTTTCGACATGAAGAAACCACACTCACTGACTTACCAGTTCATCAATAAAAGCCATAAAAAGAACATATAGATTGTGAATAACCCCTAGAATCTCATTCTCCAAAAATAAGAATAAGCACATTGATAGAACACCAGATTTAAAAGACTCACTTAAAAGAATTAAAGATATTTATACAGGCTAGACCATCAACTCGACTTAGCCTCACGATACCATGTCTTAATTACAAAGGCAATCATTTTCTTTCATTTCAAAGGCAGTAAATTTCAACCTTAGAAAATTCAGAGTACATGGATTTGGAATCCAAAGCCAATCTAAAGACAAAACAATTGGCGTTTTTCCAAAACTACCTTGCCAAATCAAAGTGCAATGTGCCTCATTCGGCACAAAATAACACACTGGACCAAATTAAAGGCCAACCAGAGAATGTACATGCAAATTAACACGAAGCAAATCACAAGTATTCATAAAACAAAAATGTAGAATCCACAAGCTGTGGGGAATGAGAGAGTTAAACCGAAGCGACATAATAAAGTATTAGCGAACTTAGTAAAGGAAAACTATTATTCACCTCCTCAGTTTACTTATCAAGCGGAAAAGAAAACGTACTCACATGGGACCACTCCATAGCACAGATTGGCAGGCATGCAGACTGACTCACTCATTATGATTAGGAGACATAGTCACTAGCAATCAATAGAAATATCAAACCTCCCAATAAATAACAAATAACCAAAGAGAATTTACTCTCTCAGAATCAAATAGTAGCCTATCAGTAAGTACTAGACTCAATTAGCAAATACTAGTCATACCCTCAGACACAAACACATACAATGACTAGCTCTTGGCATAACCATGCAACAAAACGAAACCACAAGGTCACATAATCGAAATTAGCATAATTTACAATTCACATTCACAAATGAAAGGAATACGCGCGCGCAAGCAAACAATTTTAACCCGTCCCAGTCCTACTGTGCATCAGTGTGTTAGGTCTTGATTAATTAGCATAGCCACCAAATATTAATGTTTTTATGCTTAATAATTAACCCAAAATTTTACACATTTCCCAAAAGGACCTAAAGCCCGCTCGATACCAATTGTAACACCCGGCTCCTTCAGAGTCGAATGCTACAAACACCCTAAAACAAACAAAATTTGGCAAAGACCTCCCCGAATTAAGGGCATCCACTCGGCAGATAAAAGAGCACAAATTGCATATAAGCATATATATAGAACATTCCATATCCAAAGGAACTACAATTACCACCATCCATCATAATTTCATTCCAAGCACAACCAGACTCACGATAAAAGAGCAACCCTTTCCCAAATACTTACCAAACTTCACCAAGACGACGATCAGAGCATGACCGAGATCAACACAGCAAGCGACGACCAGATATAAATTATTACACTTAGCTCAGATCACAAAAATTGCAAAGCCGCAACCAAGTAAAACCTAAACCACTAGTTCCAAGGTAGTTAATTAGGTTAAGGTGATGTGCCACAAGTGCTTGTTACTCCCGTCCCCGCTTGGCATCTCGGGAAATTACCTGGAAGAAAGAAAAACCACAACAGGGGTGAGTCGAAGACTCACCAAGTACACATTAACCAATACTAGCAAACACGAACCCATCCATAAGTACCAAAATCCACGACAGCCCAGATAATCTCTATTAGACATATGGTATTTAGCAACAAACATAAATAGTACTAAAAACCAGACTGCCCCCTATTCATCAGTTAAATCAGCAATAACATAACCCAACCATTCCCAGTCTATAACTCATCTAACATCAAGTAAATAAATCACATCATCCAGGCGATATTACTTATACAACAATCTAAGCACTGAATTTAAATATGCAATAAGATAAACCATTTCCATTACCTTCCATCTTACCGTCACATGTAGCAATTAAACAAACCACATCATCCAGGTGACCTCACTTATGTCACAACTAAGCACAAAGATTAAATATGCACTTGCTTTTATGCTTTCATGCTCAAAATGCAACCTTTAGCCTATATCGGTATAGGTGAGTGCACACCCGTCGGCGTGCACCCTCTCATTCCCAACCATCCCGTGGTGGGGCCTACTCTTACTGACTCGCTCCCATCCATAGATGGGACTACGAGGTAGGACTTTTGTACTCACTACATGTGAGTACAGAGGCCCACATCAACATGGGTCACCTCTTCTGTAATGAATGCGCAAATGCAATGACATGGTTATAAGCACGACACAAACATGAATATAAATACACACATTATCATTTACTCACTTTATCATTCGCATCAACATAAACACACTCATTTGTACACTTCGTAAGGCATTGAAATAACTGAAATTGAATACTTACTTTCCAATTGCTAACACTCATCCATCCTCATCATCATACTAAGAACTACTTCTAGAGATCACAAATCAACAAATCCACAGACTATACATTCAACCCCTTAACAAAATAAAATTTCCTTTGAGTAAAACTCACCGCAGAATAAATACAGCTTGGAGAAAACACCCTATCCAATTAAAACCTACAGAAGAATTCCAAAACTTTTAATAAAAACTTAAATTGCGTGACAACACATTTTATTTCCTTCCGGAATAAATCCGAAAATTAAGAAGACGAAAGCATCACCGGCCAAAACCCTAGCCAGGGCTTGCAGTATTACACTCTTCCCCCCTCAAAGGAATTCGCCCTCGAATTCGGAACACCTCAATACTCACCCACAAGAGCAACAGAAACCGAATTGCAAAATTAATACGCCCAAATAGAACAAGCCGGGTACTTCTCACGCAAGGGAAAACTCCCCAATTCAAACCATGGCTCTCGCCAAATAAAAGGAGCAAGCAACTGAACTCATTTCATCCATCAACAAATCAACACTCACTCTAAGTCCTTAACTCGCATGGTACAAAACTGGAAGCCGTGCCTTTCTCAAAGACCAATACTAATCGACAACTCGAGACAACTCTTCTTTAACGCTTCAATACACAACCTCCAATCAACCAACGATTCTTCCCGGAAGATCATAATCCTACCAAGTAAACATTCAACCAAGGAACCCCAAAAGAGAATATCAAATTTTCATATCTCCATCGTAACTAGAGTGAATAGTACAAGTAATTGTCATGGTTGATCAGGCCATTAATTACTCGCACTACACATCTAATACGGGAGATATAATCACACACGATTCAATTTCATGAAAAGGATACATGGGCATGAACAAAAGTTCGAGGTCGGCCCCCATGTAGCCAATCTGGCAACACACCCAAAAAAACACTTAGCACAAATATCTTGTGACACAGAGAATCCAAAGAAAAGAGCCTTAAAATATCTCAAAATCAAACACATGGCAAAACCACACTCGTATATATGTAGCAACTTTATTTAAGAAAATCAACCATGATTCCTTTTATTTTAGAAATCATACTAATTGGGCTAGTAAACAACCAAGGTGTCACTAAGCCTCAAAGCACGAATAGAAACTGTCGTTAGGATAAGATTTACTAACGCGAAGAAATCCAAGGACTCGATATGAAGACTGTGAAAACTAGATCATCAAAGATTAATTTCTGAACTGCCGAAGAGATGTCATTGCAAATGTGCCGTTGGAACAAACTTGGTTCAGGTTTGCCAAGAATAATACTGATCACCAAAAAGAACGAGAGCCACCATGCTTTGATAGATACACTTTAGTCAACAAGTAGAAATAGGTAACATCACATAAACTACAGTCAAAACTCTTATCCAATCTACTAAAAACAAAAGCTCATGGCGTAGATACAGTACAAAGAAGCAACCAAAACGGAACTACAAAAAGGATCAAGAAGAAAACAAAATGTGCTATCTGCTAGCCGAAAGGAGGGCTTACCATCCAATAAAGATCACAAATTCCTAATCTCGATTTATCGCAACAAAACATACTTGATAAATAAAACTTGTATAGGCCAGATGAGACCGCTAAATGATCACAACCTAAAACATAGTTAAAAAATGCAAATAATTATGAAATAACAATAACAACATGTCCCAAAATAAGAAGATAATCAAATTTTACTACAGTTGTAGCTCAAGACAAACATGTCCAAATGGCCAAGGTAAATCAAGAACTTTATCAAATTCCACATCAATCAAACATAAAGTGTTCATTTCTATTCAAGCAACGCAATAAACTATTTTACATGATTTAGCCAAGTATAACAACAAATGCCCATCAAAACCATAAAAAGAACATATAATCCCCTTCCCACTAGGAATCTAGTTAAAGATTTTACAAGGAATTAAATGCATTAAGGAAATTATTAAAAGTGGCACAATAAGTTTCTCCATTCATATCCCAACTGAGCAGCATAAACCAAATCTCTATCCACCTTACTCAACTACATGAAAAATATCATCAGCACATTACTGGATTAAAACACTGAGACAAGATCTGATTCAAGAAGAACAGCCTAGACTTCCAAGGAAACAGATTTAACCAATGTAAACAACCACACCAAAGGTAACAATAAAAGGCATAAACACATTTTGGTCACACTACAAGCAACATCCAGAACAAACTACGAAGATGAATCAAAATTTATAAATACAAGGAATCTACCAAAAGAGAGGTTCCCTTTTTTTTCGAAAGTACAATGGCATGATATAATCCATCACAAAATAACCCCTCACATTCAACATGCTTTCGACATGAAGAAACCACACTCACTGACTTACCAGTTCATCAATAAAAGCCATAAAAAGAACATATAGATTGTGAATAACCCCTAGAATCTCATTCTCCAAAAATAAGAATAAGCACATTGATAGAACACCAGATTTAAAAGACTCACTTAAAAGAATTAAAGATATTTATACAAAGCTAGACCATCAACTCGACTTAGCCTCACGATACCATGTCTTAATTACAAAGGCAACCATTTTCTTTCATTTCAAAGGCAGTAAATTTCAACCTTAGAAAATTCAGAGTACATGGATTTGGAATCCAAAGCCAATCTAAAGACAAAACAATTGGCGTTTTTCCAAAACTACCTTGCCAAATCAAAGTGCAATGTGCCTCATTCGGCACAAAATAACACATTGGACCAAATTAAAGGCCAACCAGAGAATGTACATGCAAATTAACACGAAGCAAATCACAAGTATTCATAAACCAAAAATGTAGAATCCACAAGCTGTCGGGAATGAGAGAGTTAAACCGAAGCGACATAATAAAGTATTAGCGAACTTAGTAAAGGAAAACTATTATTCACCTCCTCAGTTTACTTATCAAGCGGAAAAGAAAACATACTCACATGGGACCACTCCATAGCACAGATTGGCAGGCATGCAGACTGACTCACTCATTATGATTAGGAGACATAGTCACTAGCAATCAATAGAAATATCAAACCTCCCAATAAATAACAAATAACCAAAGAGAATTTACTCTCTCAGAATCAAATAGTAGCATATCAGTAAGTACTAGACTCAATTAGCAAATACCAGTCATACCCTCAGACACAAACACATACAATGACTAGCTCTTGGCATAACCATGCAACAAAACGAAACCACAAGGTCACATAATCGAAATTAGCATAATTTACATGTCACATTCACAAATGAAAGGAATACGCGCGCGCAAGCAAACAATTTTAACCCGTCCCAGTCCTACTGTGCATCAGTGTGTTAGGTCTTGATTAATTAGCATAGCCACCAAATATTAATGTTTTTATGCTTAATAATTAACCCAAAATTTTACACATTTCCCAAAAGGACCTAAAGCCCGCTCTGATACCAATTGTAACACCCCGGCTCCTTGAGAGCTGCGAATGCTACAAACACCCTAAAACAAACAAAATTTCGGCAGCACCTCCCCTGAATTAAGGGCATCCACTCAGCAGACAAAAGAGCACAAATTGCATATAAGCATATATATAGAACATTTCATATCCAAAGGAACTACAATTACCACCATCCATCATAATTTCATTCCAAGCACAACCAGACTCACGATAAAAGAGCAACCCTTTCCCAAATACTTACCAAACTTCACCAAGACGACGATCAGAGCATGACCGAGATCAACACGAAGTTTACCACCGGATATAAATTATTACACTTAGCTCAGATCACAAAAATTGCAAAGCAAAGAACCAAGTAAAACCTAAACCACTAGTTCCAAGGTAGTTAATTAGGTTAAGGTGATGTGCCACAAGTGCTTGTTACTCCGCCCCGCTTGGCATCTCGAAATTACGGAAGAAAGAAAACCACAAGGGGTGAGTCAAGACTCAACAAGTACACATTAACCAATACTAGCAAACACGAACCCATCCATAAGTACCAAAATCCACGACAACCAGATAATCTCTATTAGACATATGGTATTTAGCAACAAACATAAATAGTACTAAAACCAGATCGCCCCTATTCATCGCTTAAATCAAGAATAACATAACCCAACCATTCCGATCTATAACTCATCTAACATCAAGTAAATAAATCACATCATCCAAAGCGATATTACTTATACAACAATCTAAGCTTTGAATTTAAATATGCAATAAGATAAACCATTTCCATTACCTTCCATCTTACCGTCACATGTAGCAATTAAACAAACCACATCATCCGGTGACCTCACTTATGTCACAACTAAGCACAAAGATTAAATATGCACTTGCTTTTATGCTTTCATGCTCAAAATGCAACCTTTAGCCTATCTGGGGTATAGGTGAGTGCACACCGTCGGCTGCACCCTCTCATTCCCAACCATCCGTGGTGGGGCCTACTTATCGACTCGCTCCCATCCGTAGATGGGACTACAAGGTAGGACTTTTGTACTCACTACATGTGAGTACAGAGGCCCACATCAACATGGGTCACCTCTTCTGTAATGAATGCGCAAATGCAATGACATGGTTATAAGCATGACACAAACATGAATATAAACACACACATTATCATTTACTCACTTTATCATTCGCATCAACATAAACACACTCATTTGTACACTTCGTAAGGCATTGAAATAACTGAAATTGAATACTTACTTTCCAATTGCTAACACTCATCCATCCTCATCATCATACTAAGAACAACTTCTAGAGATCACAAATCAACAAATCCACAGACTATACATTCAACCCCTTAACAAAATAAAATTTCCTTTGAGTAAAACTCACTGCAGAATAAATACAGCTTGGAGAAAACACCCTATCCAATTAAAACCTACAGAAGAATTCCAAAACTTTTAATAAAAACTTAAATTGCGTGACAACACATTTTATTTCCTTCCGGAATAAATCTGAAAATTAAGAAGACGAAAGCATCACCGGCCAAAACCCTAGCCAGGGCTTGCAGTATTACAAGCATTTTTGAGCAAGTATGGTACATAGATTGCAAAGACAGTAAAACAAATAACAGTAATAGATAGGTTCAACACTTTCTTAAGTAAACCAAGTTTCCAACCCTAAATCAAATTTCATCCTTCCATATGGCAACCTTGTCATCCCATTCAGTTTTTCATTTTATTAACTAACCCTTGACTGTAATTCCTGAGTTATGCTCAATACCGTGAGCACGGCTATCCGAATAGATTTACACTCTGCAGAGGTTATACACTTTACCCACATGATACAACCATACACCATACTGGCGAGTGATCATAACAAAGCCTTTACAATGCGTTGCCTTCACCCAGTACTACCTGCTGAGGTTTCAACACTGAAGAGCTAAACCACCATGACAGGGCCCCCCTCTTGCACCATATGAGTTCATCCGTGAACCCAGACTCACACCACCACAATCAGTACTAAAGCTAAGATATTGCAAATTAGTCAACTAGGCTGCCCCATAATAGACATGTGGTTGTATGATTGACTCAAGTCAAAGGCTTGCAAGATTAAGTCCTTAGAGTGATCAAAGCAAGACTTCCACATATCCTCTGCCCATTGGGCCCACCTTGGCACACTTGTCCCTTGCCACTTGCTTCAATCTAAGTGATTACCATCCCAGTTGATTACCAAGCACCACGTGCTATCCACAAGTCAATATTGTTGCGTGACCTCCCTCGTCACAACAACTCAATCTCATCGTGTAATCACATATGACACACAAGTTCATAATATTGTTCCATATTCATTAGTTAAGATTAATAATCAATGATTCAGTGCATGTGATAACGTGGCATGGCTCAACAATCTATTACGATCTAACCATCCCATGTTGACTTTAATATCAATCAACTATAGTGAACCAATCTAGGGTGACAAATAGATCATGGCATACAAATGACAAGGTAGGGTATAGATCAAAAGGTATGACAACTAAGTCCCAATTTAGATTGAAAGCATCTATACGCATGAAATAATATGCAATATGGTAAAACAAAATAGTAAGTTTATAAACATGGGTTCAACATGATCAAGCACAACTTGCCTTGACAAAGGTTCTGGTCTTATTCTGGAATCTGATCTTGAGTTGCCAAATTCTCCTTCAATGTGTCGCACAACTCAACGTCTACGCGAATCGAGAGAAAAACAAATAAATACCAAAATAGAGAGCAAATGAACTCCAAAAATCAAATAAAATTCACCATTTAATAGATCTAAATTTTACAAATTTTTAGAAATTTAAACCATCTCAATCGGGTTCGTATGAGGGAGAACAAGCTCAAAAATCACATAAATCTGAAAATTAGAAAATCAAATAATATCCGAATTATTTTTATAAAGGAAATCTAATTTATTGCGTCATGCTAATGTCAGCACCGAACCGGCGAATCAGAAAGCACCACGTGGCTCGACACTATTCCGTGGACTCGGTGCACCGTGCGGTAGGTCCACCGTAGACCCACAGAACTGTGCCGTGCACCGGATGATGTCACTTCTGACATCATGTGCCACGCATCGACACTCGATTGGCCCGACCACGGTGCGATTTGGTTCGCACGGCGTAAATCTAATGGTCACCGGTCACGGTCTTACGTGGCACAATCCCGAGCGTCCAACTTTGATCGGATTGCCCATGATTAAGCGTAACGTGGCTGCATCCCAGCCGATCGATCTAGATCCATCAGCTCACAATGGAAGATGGGGTTCACTGCTGATGCGACTACGTGGCTCGATCTAAAGCGTCTATGGGAGATCGGACGGTTGACGAGGCTTGCCCTTGACGATGGCAACATGGCGGCGAGATCTCACCGCGACTAGGGAAGACAACAACGGTGATGGTGAAGCTGCGGCGGATCGGCGACAAGGGGTGGCATGATCGGTTCGGCTTGATGCGGGGTCTGGATCTGGAACCCACACGGTGAGCGGCAGCTTGACGAAGGCGTAACTTCGGCAAAAACAACGGCGGCGTGAGCTCGGGCTTTGGCGAGGTCGTGCGGGCTCTCTGGTGATTCTCGGGGTGGCTGCGGCGCCCCTAAATACCCCTCGGTGGGACGACAAGGGCCCGAGAATCTCAACCGATGCGGCAGCGGAGTACGGAGTTGTTACAGCAGCGGAGTCCGAGATCCTCACGGAGACGATGACGCTCAGCCGTCCGATGCCGATCGAACGGCCACGATGTGACATGATCCTAACCATTCGCAACGGCTCAATGGTCCGGATCGGATACGCTTCAAACAATGCAATCTAATCCCAGCTGTTCGATTCTAATCCGATGGCTCGCGCTCCACTACGGTTTCACTGATAGACGTGATCGATCCTAGCCGTCCGATGCGATATCTACGGTCACACGCAAAGCTTCTAGAAACTGGGCCAACGGGCCAGACAAAGACATGGGCTAAGCGCCAGACATTCTTTGGGCTTGGCCAAGCATCTTTTTCACACAGTTTTCGAGGTTTTTTTTTAAAATAATTATAGAAAATACTTTGGTTTATTTTAGGCAATAAAAACATCGATAAAAATCCAAGAAAAATCTCAAAAATACTTTGAGACATTCTGGACCCAAATAAAATATTTTTAGCAAAATTTTATTTAAATTTTATCTATATTTAATTAGTTTTCAACAAACGGCCAATATACCTAATTTAAAATAATTTCAAATAAACTCCAGAAAAATCCAATAAATTCAGAAAGTTCACAAAACATATAAATTGCAATAAAACAATAATAAATAATAATAAAGGGTACATTTTGGGATGTTATAGATTAAAATTAGTTTTTTTTCTGCGCAGCTTAAAAAGTGATTTGCTTTTTTTTTTACATTATTGCGGCGAGTAATTTTACCCTAATTTCAGTGACGTTAGTCTAACACCAACCTCATTAAGCTGAAAAAACATCTCTCAGGTGTCTTTCAGTTAAAAAGTTATCCGTTTGTTTAGACTTTGGTTTTTAAGCCTACAAAAGCAAAGAAAAACTGAGCTAAAACTACCCGGAGAAACGAAGCCATAGTCTAAAAAAGAAAGAAAGAAAGGAAAAGGAAAAAACAAAACCGCTCCAACTTCCATCGCTTCCTTCATGTAGCCTAATCGAGAATGCTTGCACGTACCACGGGCCAGATTCCACAGCAAGACCAACGCCATCAAGAAGACGGCCGGCTTCGTCGCCGACGACAAAGAGGCGGGGGCGCGTATGCAGGTTGATCATCAGGTCGCCGGTGTGGAACTTGAAGCGGGCATACGTTAGCTGTGCAGCAACGTGGTGGGCCATGGTAAAAAACAATGAACATTTGTGGATTAGTACGGTAAAGTATAAACTAATAAATTTTACAGTTTTATAAATCTTAACATCAATTTTATGAACCATAGTTTTTAGGATAAAACGATAATGATTCCTTTCAGTAAGGACAAAAAATACTGTTACATCAGGCATGAAGCTGATAAGTTAATGCTCTCCCTTAATTTGTTTACTCAAAGCTTGTCTCTACTATTTCTAATTTTGAGTTGGTGGTGATACGTCCGTTCTCCACCACTGATCCACTTCTAAATCGAAAAAAAACCAAACCGGCGGATGGAAAAAAACGGTCTGTTCTTTTTCGGTTCCGTTCCTCGCAATAGCTGGCGGCGCAAACCACGGTTCTCTCGACTCCTCATTCCTCCCGATCTGCAATTGTGGCGGTGGCGAGCGCAAGGCGCAGCGGCGGGAGGCCGTGGGTGCCGGCTATTCTGGTGTTCGGCGACTCCTTCGTCGACATGGGTAACAACAACGCCGTCGTCACGCTCGCCAAGGCCGACTTCAAGCCGTACGGCAAGGACCTCAGCGGCGACGGCCGAACGCAAGGCGCAGCGGTAGGAGGCCGCGGGTGCAGGCTATTCTGGTGTTTGGCGACTCCTTCATCGACACGGGTAACAACAATGCCGTCGTCATGCTCGCCAAGGCCAACTTCAAGCCGTATGGCAAGGACCTCAACGGCGGCGTCCGGGCGCAAGGCACAGCGGTGGGAGGCCGCGGGTGCCGGCTATTCTGGTGTTCGGCGACTCCTTCATCGACACAAGTAACAACAACGCCGTCGTCACAAAGAACACCGACGCCTTATCATCTCCCGCGCGCGTCGGCTACCTCCCCACTACCGCGAGACCTCGGTGTGGGATTCAATCTCGCGTGCGTTCTTGGGACGATTTGGGTTTGGGATGGTTGTTGACGTGTGTGGGTGTTGGTTGCGGATTAGGTGGATGGGATCGACGAGATCGGCACCACGCTCTGCCTCCCGACGCCGGGCAAGTCGGCGATGAAGTCCGCGCTCAAGGTGGCGGCAGCGGTTGGGGAGGACCAGCAGCAGCACGGGAGCCCGCTCCCCCATGGCCGCCGCAGAGGCGATTCGGATGGACGTCGAGGAGGGTGAGGACAAGATGAAGCGATATCTCGTCAAGGAGAAGCCGTAGAAACTTTTGTAATCAAGATAAATATATGTTTGATCTTATAGCAAAATTTTATTTTATTGCTTAGCTTTTATGTTTCGTTATAAATTTTATTTTTCGTAGCAACGCATGGGCATTGAACTAGTAAAGTTACAAATGCCACACAGCCGGACATGATGGCCCTGTTCTTCGAACAAACATAACTGTTTCATTTCTGAAACTCAAATATTTGGATTTCTCTATCTTACTTGAAAAAGAAACAAAGCAGCCACTGAACTTGGAACGTAAATATGTCTGACACTTTATCAATTCCACAGGTTTAGTGTTGATCAGAAAGAAGATGACAAACACCAGATCATTGCCAAAGCTTCAGCTAAGACAATAAAGACTCCTGGCAAGCGAAAACAATTCTCTGAGAACTGTATTAGCCGACGAAAATGGATTCTAGACCCCAGAGGAAAAATTGTGCTCATATGGAATCGTGCCTTCCTCGCTTCTTGCGTGGCTTCTCACTGTATTGATCCTTTGTTTTTCTTCTTACCAATTATTGACAACACATACAGTTATTTGTGCATGAGAATGGACAACCATTTGGTTGTCACCCTCTCTTATCTCCGGTCTCTTGCCGACACGTTTTACCTAGTCCACATTGCTGCAAGATTCTGCACTGCATATGTCGATCCAGTCTCCAAAGTGCTCGGCAAAGGCGAGCTTGTCACAAATCCTAGAAAGATTGCAAACAGATACATCAGAACAGACTTCTTCATTGACCTATTAGCTGCATTACCTGTTCCACAGGTGCGTGCCCGTTGTTACACAAGCTGTGCAACTATAATCAGACACAAGCAGGACATATTTGATGTATCTAATTCTTTTCATGTGCAGGTTCTTGTCTGGGCTGCTATTCCATCTATGAGCTTCAGAAATATTAATGCCCTTTTCTTTCTGATAATCCTGATCCAATCTGCCATTAGACTGTATACCATTATTCTGCTCAGTGCAAAAATTATTAAGGCGGCGGGCTTCATTGCAAAAAATGCATGGGAAGGAGCTATGTATAACCTACTTCTGTATTTGGTTGCAAGCCATGTAAGTCTTTTCAATTTTTCTTCAATTATACTCTTTGAAAATATCATGAATCAGGATTAACACTACTTGCTTAAAACTCAATAGAAACACTCTATTCATATTCGCAAAGACAAGTAATATTATGAACAAAGTAAATTAACATTGTGATGTTAAAACCATATAAATTTATAAACTATTTCAAAATACTCATTTTAGCTACAAAGAGGAAAGTTAGTTTTTTTTAATGGTCATATCAGCTCCACAGTTTTAGAAAGCAAATAAAGAGCTTCGTGTAACACATCATTGTAATTTGGTTTCACATAGAACATTCTACGGAAAAAGTGTTCAACAAGATAATTTTTCCGCAGCTGGTCGGAGCAATATACTATCTACTTACAGTAGAGCGGCAGAAGACATGCTGGGAATCACAATGCTTGATTGAGAGCGAAATGTCGAACGAAAACCCATGTGATTTCAAGTTCCTTGATTGTCGATATGCCACCTCAAGTGAGAGCCAAAACTGGGCAAATAGCACAGCTGTTTTCACAAATTGTGAAGTGAACAGCCAAAATATTAGTATGCATTACGGAATATACATTCAAGCATTGCAAAATGGAGTAGCTACAATATCGCTGTCTGAGAAATACTTCTTCTGTCTGTGGTGGGGACTCCAACAGCTGACGTACGTACTTCAACTACCTCATGAATTGTGACAATTCCAGTGCTGCATCACCGCACAGTGTAGACACACCATCAGACCATACTAGTATCAGTAGCAGCTTGTCCATATAATTGATGTTTTAATTCTGGGATGTTTTTGTTTCAGAACGTATGGGAATCCTTTGGTGACAAGTTGTTTCATTGGTGAGAACCTATTCTCCATAGGGCTAACCATTCTCAGCATTGGTCTGTTTGCTCAGTTAATTGGCAGCATGCAGGTAACTCATATTCTAGGAATGATACTTCAGCCTTATTGACAATTTACTTCTTTGGATCCACACAATGAAGAGCGAAATTTCTCTGCAGATTTACATGAGATCTCTCTCTATAAATGCTGAGGAGTGGAGAATACGACAAACAGAAATGGAGGATTGGATGAAAGATCGTCAAATACCAGATAATATACAGCATCGCATTTCTCAATTTTTCGAATACAAGTGGATTGCAACACAGGGGGTTGAAGAGGATTCAATAATGATACAATTACCAGCAGACCTTCGTCGAGAAATAAAAGGGCACCTGTGCCTCGATCTTGTTCGACGTGTAAGTAGCTTCCTAATTACAGTTAATACATTATGCAGTAACAACCACCGTATCTTTTGCTTATTCTTGATGTTTAAAATATGACAAGAAAACATTACTGATGAACAATAATATATCTGTCAAAAAACTACTGATGAAAGTGGCGTGCTCCTGTCAACTTAAATCTCAGGTGCCATTCTTTTCTGAAATGGATCGGCAACTACAAGACGCCATCTGCGAGCGCATGAACTCCTTCCTCCGCACAGAGGGCACTTACATTATCCGTGAGGGTGACCCTGTCAAGGAGATGCTTTTTATCATCCGAGGGCAACTAGAGAGCTCCACGACAGACGGTGGCAGGGCTGATTTCTTTAACTCCCTCATCCTAAAATCAGGAGACTTCTGTGGCGAGGAGTTGCTCACATGGGCATTGGTTCCCAGCTCAAGCGAAAGCTACCCATCATCAACAAGAACTGTCAGAACAATCACTGAGTTGGAAGCATTCTCCCTCCAAGCTGATGACCTGAAGTTTGTGGCAAGCACATTCAGGATGCTGCATTCCAAGCACCTGCAGCATACATTTCGGTTCTACTCGTACCAATGGAGGACATGGGCAGCACGTTTTATCCAGTCATCGTGGCGGCGGCGCCAAAACCGACGACAAATGGCAGAAATAGGCCTAAGCAGCAGGTGGGAGCCATTCTTTTCATTAGTTGATCAGCACATCAATCAGGCAAAGCGTGACTCAGATGGTTCTTCCGACTCTGCGGCACAAGGAGGGTCAGTTACTGTCTCGAAGATTGCCTCAATCTTCAGAAAAGCACCGAAGGAGCGGCCAGTGGAGCCTGATTTCTCTGCTGATGATGACTCGGAGTAGCAAATTGCCTGCATTCATATTGTCGAACAATGTGAACAGTAAACATGTTAATGAAACCTTTTCTTCGTTTAAGATTTGCATAACTTATATTAAGAGGACATTCATAGAAGCACCTCAACAGATAGTGGTCTCTGTATAGATAGTGGTCTCTGTATGAAAGCTATAGCTCCCAGATGCTCATAACACTCTCATTCATAAATAATTCTCCCAGGTTTGTATTGTTTGTCATGTTGTCTGAATGCTTGAATAATTATAAAATATTATCTATATTGCAAACAAGAATATTACCAAATGTCATGTCAACTCCACGTGATGAAAAGGATTTGATGTACACAACAGTTTTGATGGGTCAAACTTGGACATTGAACTACGAAAGCAGCACTTTGTCACTAATAAAATTAAAACCTCAAGATAAAAGCCTACATATATGAAAAGAGGTATCCACTTCAACAAGGTGAGAAAACAAATTGAACAAAGAAAATCTTCATTCTAGCTGAAGGACCAAAATGGCGATCATGAGGGTGAATGATCACCAACAATTTTGGCCTAAAAGAACCAACCCAAAACCTCACTTGATCAAATATAAGCGAAAGAATACATTTTAGAGAAACTCGATGCAGGGTGGCACTACCGTATCATAGGGTGTGGTAGTATCAGATGAACTGTAAAATCTGGGTGAATAATAAAATCATCGATCACGAGCTCAAATCCAAAAATTGATGTAATTTTTTATTGGATGATCCAAAACTCGTGAAACTTTGCATGCCCATTTCTATAAATGTTAGGAGCTAATTCCAACCATCAATCGTAAAGATTGACATCAAAATTTTGATCTTTTTTAAATTTACCGAAGGTTAGACAAAAACCAGGTCAAATACAAAACTTCACCTAAGCTTACTCGTGGGTATTTGATGATTGAGATGATCTCCTACATGTCACAGTAAGCAAGAGCACCAAATAAATAGCACTCAGATGTGCAAGAACCCCATCTACCAAGAATCCTTCATTTTCACGCCAAAAACTAGTTCTTGAGAGAAACTTTGGAGATCTTGTTGAAGTTTGCCTACATGATTAGGATATGATATATAAAGGATTCATCCATCAATCATTCATTCCTGGCAACACAAGATCAAGAGAGAAAGAAACCAAAAAAGAGATACAAAAACTCAAGAAAGGAGAACACCAAAACTTAAGTACGAATTTTGGTTTTTATTTGAGATCAAGAGGGATAATTACAAAGCCTCTCTAAAGATGGCAAAACTCTCAAAGAGCACACACACACACACACAAGAATACCAAAATCTTGTGCAAACCCAAACCTCTTCTTTTAGTGTTACCTCCCTATACATCTCAAGCCCTTATATAGAGGAGGCAACCCTAACATGGTTACATAAGTGGATACCATCCACATTCACATAGGCTAACCCACTAACACAACACATAACGGGTTTTACACACTCACACACACGCTTTTCAAAGTGGTCTACTCCATGATGCTTCAAACAATTCCATGAGCCCGAATTCGCATTCATGCCCTCCTTGGCTTGACGTAAACCACTTAGACTAGTGCCGCAGTTTTTTAAGCCATCTCGATCTTTGGTAATGGATAAATTACCAATTTGCCCTATGACTGATCTTTTCCATCACCTCGAAGCATTGCCCATGCTTCGTCACCTTCCATATGGCCACAATAACTTCCCTCCAAGCCTCTCACATGTCTGGATTCCCCGAGCCGTCCTCACTTGCAAACGGCTCCAAGCCATTTAGCACACCACATGTTCTTCACCTTTTAACCATGAAGATTCTGCCTTCCTTGACCATTCTATCCTCGGTTCTTTCTTGAGCATAGTTCCCATCCACCTTGTCATTGTTCGCCATTTCCATCACCAATAGCTCAAGCTTCGGCTCCTTGTCTTCCTAGATTGCAGTAACTCTCCAGTCTCAGTCATCTTTGGCATCACCCTGACCGTCTAGACTTTAGCTCTTCTAGC
This sequence comes from Guadua angustifolia, assembly GCA_036346375.1. Classification (NCBI taxonomy): domain Eukaryota; kingdom Viridiplantae; phylum Streptophyta; class Magnoliopsida; order Poales; family Poaceae; genus Guadua; species Guadua angustifolia. Next base: position 7,047,677 of record CM070514.1, on the reverse strand, counting down.
CTAGTCCCGGTCTCCCATGCCTCACCATGACCTACCTCCGAAGTTCTATAACTAACACACTACAGGAAACGACATCAGTGTCGTCGGCCAAAATATCTATGTCGGCGGTTTCATAACCGACGATAAGTATACGCCCTGTGTCGGCGGCAACACATACTAGCCCGACGACATACATACTCCCTGCCACGATGACTAATTGGCGCGGGCAGGATTTTAAATTTCATTTCCTGCGAAAAGTACCTATATCGGCGGCTACCATTATACCGACGACACAGTTCCTCCTCCTAACGGCAACCTAACGCCTAGGCGGAAGGACTTCAATGCGGTCCCACATGGCGTAAGGAGAACCACTTGTGTCGCTGCAAATAATAAAGTCGCCGACATAGCGTCCCACATGATGTTGAACTTCAAAGTGGTCCCACATGACAAAACCACCTTTATCGGTAGCAAATAATATGCCAACAACATTATTAATTCCAAATGGGATGAGAAAATATTTTTGTTGTTTTTAAAATTTAGAAAAATCAAATATAGCTTTTAGAATGGTTGTTACGTACTCAACATACATTTGTATGAAATGTGGTATATTTATTTTAATTAATTGGTATGTGACTACGGTGTGTTTGTTAAATATACTCTCCTAGCTAAAGTTTCAATTAATGCACTTCCTAGTGACGATGCAACACCGGGTGATCGAATACGAGGAATGACTGCTTGCATGTTGTTAAACACTAAAATGACAATTCAAATGCCTTATTCGGCCTGTCTTAAGGCAACAAAATAATCGGCGAATATTACAGGGACTGAGGACGGCCACCGACCCAAAGAAAGACTATGGAGGTCGACCTTTTCGAGCCAAGTGAGGGAAAGTGTATGGATGAGCTAGGATGGTATTTGCCATGTTGTGGAGGTGCATGCAGGCTGGTTCTATTGATACCGTGGAAGCGTAGTGGATTACTCTTGATACGTTGGAGCCTCTGTGTCGGCGACTACGTATATACCGACGACAAACATGATACAGTGTCGGTGCTTGTCACCAAACCGCCGATAAAGCTTGACACAAATGACTCAGTGTCGTCGGCTCCCACTAGGCCGACCACACGATCACGTGGTCTCTGGGGTGGGACCACTTATCGCTCACTTAAAGTTTGGGCCGTTTGACCTAGACACAAGTGACTCAGTATCGTCGGCTCTAAGTAGGCCGACGACACAGATCGTGTGTCTCTGCCAGTGGGACCACCTATTGCTACGAAAGTTTGGGCTGTTTGACCTAGACACAAGTGACTCAGTGTCGTCGGCGCTATGTAGGCCGACGACACAGATCATGTGTCTCTGCCGGTGGGACCACCTACTGTTACGCAAGTTTGGGAAGTTTGACCTAGACACAAGTGACTCAGTGTCGTCGGCTCTAATTAGGTCGACGACATAGATCATGTTTCTCTGTCGGTGGGACCACCTACTGCTACAAAAGTTGGGCCGACTTAGTGTCGGCGGTCGCAAGAAGGCCGACGACACAGGTATTTCATTTAACAAAATGACCGGCCCGTGCGCTAAGTCCCAGAGGACTTAGCACATTGCCACGCTGCCTCCCACCGCTCTCCGCGCTGCCACCTCCTCCGCGCCGCCGGCCGCCTAGGCCGCTCTGCGCCTCCCGCCGCCTCCCACCGCCTCAAGGCTTGCCGCCTCTCGGGCCGCCGCGCCCGCCCTGCCTCGGCCAGCGCCGCCGGATGCCCGCCCAGCACCTCCTTGCGCCGGCCGTCTGCGCCGCCTCGCCGCCGCCTCTCGGGCCGCATCGCCGCGCCGCTGCCAGCCGCCCGCGCCGCCGTGCCGCCTCTGGTTGCCCGGCGCCTCCCGTGCCACAGGCCCGTGTCTGCGCCGCCCGTGTCGCCTCCGGCAGCCCCGACGCCGACCAAGGCTGCCGACGCTCTGCCTCCGACCGTGGGAGACCGTCCACGCCCGAACGACGCCGCCCCGGATTTGCCCGAGCTCGTCCACGCCGTCGGTCCCGCCCTCGTCCTCCTAGTCGCCATCTCCGGTTAAGGTAATCTCCGGTATAAGAATGCAGATGCGAGGGCTATCCTACTAGTTCTAAATTGCATGATGATAATTTGTGTTAGTAGTTTAGCGATGCTTTATGTTCAACTTTTGTTATTAAGATGTGTATGGTTCAAAGATTGACTGTTTTGGTGGTGTCTGCTATTTCTCTATTGTGATCTTTGGAGGCTTACCTATGTGTGATTCCTATTGTGATGAAATGTAGACTTACTATAAAGAAGTTTCACTATGTGTATGTGTATTTTTTTGTGATTAAATGATACAAGTTCTAGGAATTTCATTTACGTACTGACCGGTATCTTGAATAATCATGTTTATGACATAAAGATTTGGCCCTAATATGCAAGCATGCTTTGTTTTAACAGAAATAAATGTGTATGTGCTTCATCTAACTTGGCCAATTATTTACGCATGCTTGTGTTATGTGACCCAAAGGATTTAAGTGTACAAGATTAAGTCTTGAGCTTGTGAATGTAAGAATCAATGCATTGCCAAATTTTGTGTGCATACACACACACACACATGGGTATTTACATATGTTTGCTCTTGACATGACAAATTTTATAGTGATGTTTATGCCTACCCGAGTAATAGAGTCTAGTGAATATCAGATCTTGCTTTTGCTAAAAAGAGTGCATAGATAATTAGGTCATACCTCTTCTCGTGATGAAGTGGTTTAAGACTTAAAGGATTGTGTATTGGGATTGCGATGAGTAAACATCAAGTCTTTAAGAATGGCACAGTGATTGAAGTTTTGGGATTTCCTTTGCTTATGTTATTGCTATTCAACCCATCGTGCAATAACAACTCTTGCTTATTTATTCATATGCATTTCAAATCACAACATATAATAATTTTATTAGAATTGCATTTGTAACGTCAACCGAGCCGAGTTAAACCTGCTTGGTATTTGCATATTTTCGTAAGGAGCTCAGACGGTGATTCGTTGGGTTCCATTACGAAAAGTGTTGCGCTCTCGAGCTGTCCACGTTTTGGACAACCCACGGATGTGTGCTTCAGTACAGTGGTCGTGACACGAGGGTGTACATGTTGGGATTCCGGCAGTATTTCCTTGTCGTTCTCCTAGTTTCCTGGAGCCGAAGCACCCATTTAGGAATAAAAAAAAGGCATTTCCTAAAGGCAAGACTGTGAAGATGGGGCCACCCGAACGTTTCGAAGTGCAGGATATCATCGACTGGCATGACGATCTAGCGGATATTGGGTATGTGAAAGACTATGGTGAGGAGCACCATTGGACTCATAAGTGCAGCATCTACAACCTTCCTTATGCAAAAGACCTGAAGCTACCTCACAATATCGACGTGATGCACCAACAGAAAAATATGTGCGAGTCAGTCGTGAACACAAACTAGGACATCTCACAGAAGACTAAAGATAACAAGAAAGCACGTCCGATCAAGCGCCTCGATATGTGATCGGCCGACATGAACCTCGATGAGAATGGGAGGAAACCTAGGGCAAAATTCGCGCTTACGTGGGCAAATAAAGCGATTCTTGATTGGATTAAGGAAAAGGTTAAATTCCTCAGATGGTTATCGGCGAACCTTCGACATGTCGTTAGTATAGAGCAATGCAAGTTAAATGGGATGAATGCCCATGACTACAAAGTCTTCATAGGCGTTTGTTTCGGTAGTGGCATGGATATATTGACGATGATATATAGATCACATTGGCGAGCTTAACTTCTTCTATCGAGAGCTCAGTGCAAAGAGATATCCGCATCGAGGATGGAGGAATTGGAGAAGGACATTGTCATGCTTGTGACAAAGCTCGAGAAGATTTATGTCCTCGGTTTTTCAATTGCATGCAACATCTACTAGTTCATCCGCCATATGAAGCAAAAGTTGAGGGCCAAGCAGCTTTAGGTAGATGTATCTTTGGAGCGCATGATGAAAAGTCTTAGAGAGAAGGTGAAGAACAAAGCATGAGTTAAAGGCAAGATTACAAAGCTTGGTGATTCAAGAGATCGCCTACTTCATGGACAAATACTTTGCGACAAAAAACAAGGTCCATGTGCCACAACCAAGGTATAAGAAGGCACGTCCGCAAGTACTTCCAACTTGGAGGTGTTCCATGACCAAGCCGCATGCAATTAATGTCGGCAAAAGCACCACACGTGGCTTGGATGCAGCGGAAAATAATTTGATTCAGGTTATGCGTGTACAACAACATGGATGAAATGAAGGTGTACATCGAGTAAGTCAATAAATGTCCAAATAAGTCATAAATACGCACTTATGAAATAAATGTCTGAAATAAATATTAAATCTTGTAGTCAATTTATTCAAGAAGAGTGGGAAGGATCGTGAACCTTGAGCGAACAAATTGACAATATGAAACTATTTAGGTCGTGGACAAGGTGTCCAAACTTTCTAACCTGGTTTCATTACCACATAACCTTCTTACGCTTATACAAGTTCACTTAATTTACAAATGTGTGGCATTTATTCCTTAATGAATTTTACCTCGAATGCTTGTGCAAGGTCAAAGACATTGCAGCGCACAACGATCTCCGACAAATGTCATGTGGATGCAACAGAGAATTAAGGTCCATGGATGCTATGATTGCCATGGATATCGATTTCGATCCGGCGGTGAGTCAGTCGCCTAATGCAACTACGGTGAACAATGGCGTCGTGAGTTATGTCACCGATGACTCGTGGTCGGACATAGAGTACTATGGGATCGCCGAGGATATTGTAGAAATTTCAGATGAAGGCAACAAAGATCTCTCGCTCGTGCTTTTCAAGATTGTGATGGTTCCATCCAACTAGTGGGGTGTGGCGACTCCAAAACTAGGACTAGTGGAGATCAATCATAAGAAGTCAGTATCAAAAGCCCGACGTGTTCATTCCGCCCGAACAAGTCGAGCTGGTGTTCTATCTGCCATACGCACACCCGAATTACAAAAGTTGGTGGATTGCACATAAATGTCTTCCACCTGGTAGATTGCCCGATCTCACTGAAGACAACTACGATTCTCACCCAGACGTGGAGGTATTCCAAGAACAAGAGTTACTAGGAGAGTGCGTCGATATTGGTGATGGGCTAGATAATATTTTGGGATCGGTATACCCATCTCATGTAGAAGGAGAAGAAGAGGAGGAAAGGGTAGAGGCAAGAGGGAGGTAGAGGAAGAGGAAGATGAAGATGAAGTCAAGATTTTAAGCTATTTAATTTTATAGGTTTAATTTTATATACTTTATGTCATTTAATTTTACATACATTTATATTTTATTCGTTTCAATTAATATCAATGTACTTTATGTCATTTAATTTAATTTGTGGAGGATGGTGGAGGTGCGAAGAAGTTGGCTAAAAATTGAAGAAGGTCTTGAGAAGGGGCATGAGGAGTGCAGCAGGGCAGCTCCCCAAAGACGATGCCCGAGGAGGGGATGAGGATGGGATCCATGGGAGTCGGTTGGTACCGAGTCAGGGGGTGCCTCGAGCTCCGCAGGAACCAAGAAAACTCGGGGGCGGAATAAATTGCCAAAAGCCCCACAGATCCAGCCGACAGGATAGAGATAGTTGTTTCTCGCGGGCGAAGGTATGTGCTACAAATTTCGATGTCTTTTATTGCTAACCACAAACTTGCTAACCACTTGTTATGAATTCTTCATGCAGGGCTTGGTTTGCCTCAACAAGGGTAAGGCAGAGCCGGGCCACTTGCTAGGGGTGATCTTGAAGCAGCTCTACCCCGGGCGAGTGGGCGAGGGTGGTGCTCGGCCCGGTGACTAGATGGAGCGACTACTCGCTCGTGGAGGACGACAGGAGGCACTATCGCGAATCATTGCATAGCCGAAGTTCAGGTAAGTTGTCATTTCTATTGATGTTTTCGTGTTTATAGCTTCACGTGTTTGTTTCGTTTCAGCGCAGGTATCGGCTTGGCCCTGATGCATCCCAGGACGACTATCATGCTTGTCACCATGTGCTCGACACAATGGCGGCAAAGATGGTCAGGGACGCCATCAGGTTATGCCGCCGGGACACGGTGATGAAGCACTATAGGAGCACGGGGATGAAGATCTCGAGGGCACATGCCTTGCAGCAGTACCTCGAGGCGAAGGAGTACCTGCCTTGGTGTCCGGACTGGATGGACAAGTGTCCACACGCCTAGAGGGAGCTTTGCAAGATCTGGGCATCGAAGGAGTGGATCGAAAGGTCCAAGAGGAACAGGGGGAATCGAGAGGCCAACCCCGAGATCTGTGTGACCTACCTAAGTGGACGAGGCATGGGTCATGTCGCCAGCGATATCGTAAGTATACTAAGTACAACTCTAGCATTCTTGTCAATTCAGCTTTTTCATTTCACATTTGAAATTGAGCTGCAGGAGTTGGAGACGGACTTGAGCCCGATGAGTTCACCGTGTGGACTTGAGCACACACGCCCCATGTCCGACTCGACGATGCGAACCACCGATGCCCCCGCTGCCCAGAGAAGATTGTAAGTGACTTTCTTTTCGCTACTCTCTGACTACTTCAAGCGTGGCGAGCTAATCCACTTCATATCTTATTTGTTTCACAGGATACATACAAGTGCAGCCATGAAGGAGAAGCATGGTGCCGATCAGTGACCCTTGACCATGCCGGTCGACCCTCCGGTCATCTACGGCCGATTCGGTGGGAGGAGTCACGGCAGCTTGGCTTCATGGACTTCGGTGGTGGCGCCCGACTGTCTGAGGCCAAGTCAAGGCATCGTCGACAAAGAGTCGCCTCTTCCACCAAGGCACACCGAAGCCAGTGAAGATGATCGCAGATTTGCAGCAGCAGAGGTAGGCGGACGAGCAGCGAAGGCAGGCGGAGCGAGAGGAGGATAGGAGGCGGTACGAGGCCCTCTAGAGTCAGAACCTCTAGATGTTCAACTATTTGCAGGTAATTAAGATTGTATACGTAGCTACGTTGTACTTACACGTTTTAGATGCTAACATATCATATCCACAGTCGTTGCAGGGGGCGGGACCCTCCGGCCACCATGAGATGCCACCTCCCGTCGTTCTTCATGCAGACACGACGCCGGGGTAATGCATTTTGTTCGATTTTCGCTAACTATTCATACAAGTACACAAATGCACAAAAGTTTTGAAAATTGTGGTTTCCTCTAATCTTGCGGTGTCCACCTCACGCACGCTGCTCTGCATTTAATGCTTCGAGGAGGTGATTCGAGGGGCACAAGATCGGCCACACCACAATTCATCGACGAGGGGTTTGCTGATCCTTTTGCTGGTTCGCAGACTTAGTTAGTTATTGCTTTTGTTGGTGGAATAGTTGTCAAGTTGTACATAGACTTGTTGATTGTGAATGTGATGTACTCCTTTGGTTTGTGAGCTGAATTTGTGAATTATTGATGTATTTTGCTATATGTGCGTTTGTGATCAATTGTGAATTGTATCGGTGAATGCGAATGTGGTAATGCGTGTGAAATTAGATGTTGTGATTGTTATGGGCAATTGGGAATATAAAACTGCTGGGAATGGGGTTTTATTACAGGTTAAATTTGGATTTTTTTAACAATTCCCAGTATTTTTTTCCTTTTTTACAACTTTTGTTGTCGGCTATGGACATAGCCGACGATAAAAATAGAACCAGGCTGGTTCTGGAGCCAATCCCAGTAGGGGTCTGTGTCATCGGCTATGGTCATAGCCGACGACAAAAATAGAACCAGGCTGGTTCTGGAGCCAATCCCAGTAGGGGTCTGTGTCGTCGGCTATGGTCATAGCCGACGATACAAAGTGGGCAATAGTCTAGGCAGCCCATATGTAGCCGACGACACAACTTGAGCAAGTGGGGCCCACGCGTCAGAGCGGCGTCGCTAGGGGCGCGCCGTTAGGCTGGGTATGTGTCGGCGGCTACATTAGGCCACCGACACAGGCCTGGTTGACGGGGCCGGCCCAAGATGCGTTAGGGTTGGCGGGGTTTATGTTAACCGCCGACACAGATGTGTTGTGTCGTCGACTCTATGTTGAGGGACTTGTGTCGTCGGTGGGCCGACAACACAATACTATGTCATCGGGAATGGTATCTGTGTCGTCGGTAAAAGCCGACGACAGTGATCAAGATCCTTGTAGTGACACAGATAATCAAACCGTCACATAGCACTATTCATAAAGATATTCAATAACCGTTACATAATCAAAACTCACTGGAAAAACCAGCACTACTGCCCCCAAGGCCAGTAGTACCACCCTGGTACTACCGCAACCGGAGGCTAGTAGTACCACCCTAGCTGAACCCAAATAGCACTCTTTGAAAAATAACTACCACCTACTAGGGAGCGGCAGTACCGCACTCCAGTACAATCGCCCTTACACTGTTTGTACTGTTGCATCCACTCAACCCAGAGAAAATCACCTCTCTGTAAAATAGCTACTACTACCACACAAGGGCCAGTAGTACTGTAGGGCTCATAGTATCGTACTCCACTAACAAGACCTCAAATTGCTTCAAAAACAAAATGAGCTCAAATCAAACTCAAACCTGAGCACCACAAGCTCAAACGCGGTCAATTACTCATCACAAATATGGGTAGACTACCACATGGTCTCATTTTTTATAAAAAAAGAAGTATGAGTTCATTTTTCATACATTTCATTATTTACATTTTAAGCATTCATTTTGCCTTCTGAGCTAGGAACTTCTACCTCCTTTTCTTTTTTCATTTGATGAGTAGTTGATTGAACTTGATTAGTATTTGTTTATTTTCTCTTTACTATGTCATTGTAAAGTTAGTGGAATCTGATGTATTCTTTGAAATGTGTAGTTTATCCATGACTTGGAAAAAGCTAGAGAGATCTTAACTGAATTGCAAGGGCAATCTAACACGACCAAACCAATTCTTGTGGTTACAGTTGTTGAAATCTTCGTGAAATGTTTCAATTTGTCACCTTTATTTTTCCTGTCATACAAGTGGGCCTTTGTTGTTTTAATTTACTTTTGGGATGAAAAGGATAGTAAATTTAAAGTTGCATAGTCAATGAAAGAATTAGTTTTTTGATGCATTGATTTATTTTTATAACTTTGGTTTTATATGAATTTGTCGCTACATGTTTGTTGATCCGTAGTAACGCATGGGCACTCAACTATTTTTGGTAAAATCACTATGTTGATAAGGTTGTTAGTTACACTAATTGTTGCAATGTGATTGGTTGACTTGAAATTTGGTCTTATGACGGTGAGGAAGTCCTAATGTGGTTTTTGTGTCTAACGATGACTTAACATGGATTAAGGGTTAATTAGCTGGATGAAGAAACTTGAAGGTAATGCTCTAATTTACACTTTTGTAATGCTGCAGATGAAATTTTAGTGTAATGCCTCAGATAAAATTTTCCCTCTCCACTTCTTTCCTTTTTTCCCCTTCCCCCCTTCTTTTCCTCCCCACCCGAGCCCTTCTTTTCCTCCCACCCACCCGACTACTCCCTGGTGCTGCACCCTGGTCTTCCTCCCTAGGCTGCGCCCCTGGTTCTCCTCCTCCAACCAGTCTCCTCCTTCCCCATTGCGAGCTGCAGCACCCCTTCCCCCCTTCTTCACTCATGTGAGCAATGGAGGTGAGGATTTCTTGGTTTGGGTATGTGTATGCTATTCTAATAGGGATATCTTTCTGGTATGAGGGTTCTAGGGTTTGGATTTTAAAGTTTTGGGGGGAAAAGTGGTTCTAGGGTTTGGAGGAAAAGCTGCTTTTCGGGCTGAGTTTTACCTGTTGATTAGGGTTGAGTTTCAAGCTAGTTAAAAGCACTTGCTGAATATTTTGCTATAGAGAAAGTTGTGTATTGTCGAATTTCCTTTAATCTGAGACCAAGAACACTAAATTTCATTCAACCAATCGAAAGTTATGGTCTTTTTAGCTGGCTGTCCTGATTGTGCTCGTGTTGATAGCTGAAATGTTAAACTGCTGTTTAGAGCTAGATGCAGGCCGAATTAGAATTTTTATTTGCCTAGATAAAGGTAGAAAATTTTCTGTAGATTACGAAAATATTTTTTTGCTTGATTGGGATTCAAGAATCATTAGTTATACTATTTTGATGTTGCTGTCCTGAAATCTGAACTGCTAAAGGTTCAGATTTTAGACTGAGGATCAGCGTGTAATTCAAGCACTTTAAATGCATCTACTGAATAAATGGCTATATGATAATTGTATATTATTCTCTTGTGGTCATTTAGAGCAAAAGAACTCAATTTGTTGTTTAGCCATTTAGAAGATATGCTCATTTTAGTATAGACTATTCAGAACCAAGTTAATGCATGAAACATCTGTTCATCTCTAATCTGGGAATTATTAATGCATCTCTTGAATGAATGGCTGTATGATAATTTTAGATTATCCTCTTGTAGTCATTTAGAGCACAAGAACTCAATTTTTGGTTTAGCCATTTAGGAGATATGCTCATTTCCATACTTACTGTCCAAATTTCCTTTCGCTAGGATTTGGGGTTGTTTTCGAAGTAGATCGTAGATGCACTATGTGATGTTGTGGTTGTATAGTTTATGAAAATGAGTATACAAATATTCTTTTTAGGTGGTGTAGATTTGGGTGTGGCTTCATCACGCCACCCCACTCCTCGAGGTTAAAGGCAAGTGTATCATGCAGATTAAGTGCTAGACGAATTGTGGTTTTCGTGTTAGTATTCTCCGTTACATGATATTCATGAGTGTGATTGTGCTTGCGATGAAGCAAAAGCTAAGAATATGAGTTTAAAGACTTTGTCAATGCTTATGGGTTTGTTATGGTGATGAGAATGCAGTTTGCAATTTACTTCATTTCATTTCATTTGCAATTGTGCATTCATAACGAGAAGAGGTGTCACGAGTGGGCCTCTTTGTCTCACGTAATGAGACATGAAAGTCCTACTACGGTGAGGCCTCCACGGATGGAAGGGAATGAGAAGGTGCTCACGACGGGTGAGCACCTAGCAATACCCGGTATTAGTTATGAAAATGTGCATTATGAGCTTGCATATGCATTGCATGGTTAAAGCGTAGAGAATATCATGTTATAATTGTTTTAATCTTACGCTTTAAGTTACTTGCATTAATACGATACATTTTCTTTGAGTTATATGAACTCACGCTTGTTTTATGATGTTTTATTTTAGGTAACTCCAGGCGGCATTTTGAGAGCGGGCTAGCACTACTTCACTCACAATGACTATCATGTAGTTAGTGTAGCTATTACCTCTTTTAAGAGTGATGCTAGGCTTAAAGAAAAAAGAAACACGCTTTTGAAAAGTTAGCTTTGTAATAAATGATGGCTTAGATTTCGTATCTTTGGATATGTTGTGTCCTCGATGTGTAGTTCAACTCTTTTTGCGTCGCGGTTGTCTTTTGGGATACTTGCTATTCCGTGTTATATACTTAGTCGGTTATCTTTGGCTAGTTAGATGTTGTGAATTGCTATATATGTTGTTTATGTTGATTGTTGTTTTGTTGTCTCTTGAGTGGATGTCAGGAGTTTTTGGGGAGGTCTTCATTAAATTTTTTGTTTGAGTTCAGCAGTCCTCCTAGTTTTAGTTTACTTTGCTAGATATTTTTTGGTGTTTTTGTATTGGTTGGTGCTTGAGGGTGTAACATTCAAGGTGCGTGAGGTGCCGGGTGTTACGGTTGGTATCAGAGCGGGCATTAGGTCCATGGTGCTTCAACTTAGTGAAATACTCAAGGGTCAACTAAAACTTTGATTTTGGATAATCTAGAAACAAGGCTTAGGTGTGTACTCTTTAAAATTTTGGCCATTGGACAAGGAACTTAAAATCTGATGTAGGATGATTAACTAATTAAAATTTTGACACACTTGGGAGCACATTAGGAAGGGTATGGTAATTCATTGCATTACGCCTTCATGTTGTATTTGAGTTGTGATATTGAAAGTTGAGTATGCTATTAGTTTGAATTCTTTTGTGTGGGGGCTAGAGCTGATATTTCCGCTGTGTACTTGTTGTAGCTATGCCGAGGGGTAGAGGCCGCCCTCCTAGTCGCGGTGGCCATCGAGGCTGTGGTCGTGGTGGGAGCCATCCATCTCATGTCATTGGTGAGTCAGTCGTTAAGGGGAGTGGCTCCCTTAATGCCCATGAATCAGCTCATCGTGGGGCTCCAGCTGAGGAGCCCGAGGTAGGGGTTGGGGCCACTACTGTGGCCTTGTTGCAAGCTCTCCAGAGGGAGGTTCAGGAGTTGCGTCAGCAGGTGCGGGCAGCTCCTGCTGTTGCGCCTCCACCTGCAACGGTTCCCGCAGCTGCCCCAGTTGTGCCAGATGGGAGGATGAGCCTTCGTGAGTGGTTGACTCTCCGACTCGACACCTTTGATGGTGTGGGTACACCGGTCTAGTCAGCAGACTGGCTGCGCTATATGGAGAAGCAATTTGGAGTTCTAGAGATGACTTCTCTCCTGAAGGCTCGATTCGTAGCCTTCCAGCTAAAGGGCCAGGCGGGTATCTGGTGGGAGGGGGTATTTGCTGCGAGGACCTCCACTCAGGGACCAGTCACTTGGGAGGACTTCACCGAGCACTTTCGGGCAAAATATTACCCGGAGTCCTTTGTGGAGAGGATGGAGCATTCTTTGGCTACCCTCTCCCAAGGGAGGAAGTCTTTAGTCTGCGATGAGGCGGAGTTCAATAACATTGTCCGCTTGCATCACCGTGGCTTCAGATGATCGTGAGAAGGCTCGAAGATTCAGAGGGGCCTCAACCAAGTTCAGAGTGGTCATGGGGCCTTTGTTCCCCGTGACTTCGCTTCTATGGTGGAGCAGGCTAATGGCATGGAGCTTGAATTGGAACTTTCCAAAGATAAGCTCACCTCTGGTGGCTCGGGATTTTCTGTACCTTCTAGTGGTGGCCAAAAGAGGAGTTTTGGTGGTGGAGGTGGGTCATTTCAGCGATCTACTTCCAAGAAGTCCAAGGGGGGACAAGGTTCCTCCTCGGGAGCCAAGGCTAGGCAGCCTCAGCCTTCTTCATCATCCGCCCCACGGTTGGCCTTTCGCCCTGTCACAGGGCAAGGCATGATTTGCTTCAAGTGCAGTGGTGGGCATCGCGCTGCGGAATGTTCGTGGTCAGGGGACTGTCATCATTGTAGTCGGCCTGGTCATATGGGGCGAGTTTGCCGGTTGAATCCCGACAGCATCATCAAGTGGGAACCGGTGCCCTCTACTTCGACTCCGACTGCCTCATCGAGAGGTTCTGTCCAGATGTTGGTTGTAGGCTTGTAGCTCCCATTCTTCCACAGTCTTCAGTGTGGGCTCCACATGTGGCTTTCTAGCATCCATAGCCCGTCGGCTCCCCTCGACCACCTCCACCTCCGGCTTGATGCTTCAAAGCCACGGTGTTGGGGCTTCCGCCGCCCCGGCACCACTAGGAGTATATGCTCTCCCGACTGCTGAGTCAGCCGAGCATCAGGATGTGGTATCAGGTATTTTGCGTGTGAATTCATTTGATGCTTTTTTTCTTTTTGATTCAAGAGCATCCTATTCCTTTGTGTCACTTGAGTTTGCGAGAAGGGCTAAATTGAGGATGTAGTGTATTGCTAAGTCTGTGGTAGTCAGTTCACCAGGCGGGCTTATTGCGAGCTCAATGGTGTGCCCCGGTTGTATTATCACCATTGATGATAAAGATTTCTTTGCTAATCTGATGGTTATTCAATTTGCTACGTTTGATGTCATCTTGGGTATGGATTGGTTGCATCAGTACTGTGCCAAAATATATTGTTTCTGGAAAACAGTTGCTTTGCAAGCTCCTTCAGGTGTGGAGTTGGTCTTCCAGGGTGGGATACCCTCCAACTCTCTCTTTGTGCTGACCAGTTTATTTCCAGGTCGTAGCATGTTGAAAAGGGGGGACACTTCGCCATTTGAAAAGCCAAGTTCTTTGGTAAGCATTGAGGAGATTCCTGTGGTGAAGGAATTTCTTTGAGGTGTTTCGGATGAGTTGCCCGGTTTGCCACCAAAACAGGATGTGGAATTTCGAATTGATCTTGTCCCGGGCACTCAACCTATCTCCATGTCTCCTTACCGTTTGGCTCGTCCTTTCCAAGATGAGTTAAAAAGGCAACTGGATGATTTGTTATCAAAAGGATTGATTCGGCGTAGTGTGTCACCTTGGGGAGCGCCTGTCCTTTTTATCGCTAAGAAAGATGGAGGTTGGCGCATGTGCGTCGATTATCGTGCTCTTAATTTGGTGACCATCAAGAACAAGTACCCTCTGCCTCGCATTGAAGATTTCTTTGACCAATTAAAGGGAGCAAAGGTGTTCTCTAAGATTGATCTTCAATCGGGTTATAATCAAATTCGTGTGAGGGAACAAGATATTGAGAAGACGGCTTTCTCCACTAGGTATGGGCATTATGAATTTAAGGTGATGTCTTTCGGACTAACCAATGCCCCTGCTGTTTTTATGGAGGCAATGAATAGCTTGCTACGCAGTTATCTCAATGATTTTGTGGTAGTGTTCATCGACGACATTCTTATTTATTCCAAGTCAGAAGAGGAGCATGAGCGTCATCTGAGGCTTGTGCTTCGTACTTTGAGGGAGAATCAATTCTTTGCCAAGTTAAAGAAATGTGAGTTTTGGATTTCTGAAGTGGGTTTCCTTGGTCATATCATCAACCGAGAAGGCATTTACATTGATCCTAGTAAGATCTCTACAATTGTGGTGGAAGAGACCTTCTAATGTCAAAGAAGTGCACATTTCCTTGGATTGGTGGGTTATTATCGGCGCTTTGTTCAAGATTTCTAAATTATCGCCAAACCGCTATCGATTGACTCGTAAGGGGTAAAAATTCAATGGACCGCCACTAGCAACCCCTTTCCACTTACATAAGTTCCCTTCCACCTTTCTTCTTCAAAGTCCACCTAGTCCCTGTTCCCACCATACCAATAATTTCTCCCTCTAACACTCTTTCCAATTCCATCGGCATGGATTTTTACCCTCTGTGGCCCATCTACAGAATCTCCCACTATCTTTGGACACCGGCGAAATTCTTTCCGTACCTATTGCCCCAATAACCTACCTCCTCCTAATCAATCCTAGGAAGAAATCGTCCCAAAATAACGGGCCCTTATCCGAAATAAATCACGCATGTCACCTTTAACCATAAGGTTCCCCATCACCCTTTTAAAATTTGCACAAATAACCATGGATCCATACTTGTTTTTATTCAATACCAATAGTAAGGTTAAATTCCCAATTTTAATTGAAAAAATGGTTGGAATTTTAAATAAATCCAAAGCTTTAAGTTTAACTTTAGTGCTTACACCTTATCATGGATAATTTTGTTAAAACTATAAATTCAAATGCAAAAGTTTTCAAATTGAAATCAATGGGCAACAAAATTGGTTTTCACAAAAATTATTTATATGTTTGAAATTGGATACTAGGGGTAATTCCCAGGAATTATTAATGTTGAGCGCTTTTAACAGTGGCGAGACGAACCTAATGGTTCCAAATGACGTTATCCTGGCTTTCAGGAACCGAGAGCCGCAAAAGACTTAAGGTCAATGGCAAGGCAGACATGGTGCTACGGGACACTCCATAAGTTGGAAGCTTCAGTGGTCCCACTCAACCGGCCGATGGTGATCTCTGACACTTATTCGTTTCCAAAGAAATGACGAAAAATTGCGTTTGGCCGTACCAAATCCAAGTTGCTTATAGATCCGGTTCGTTGTCCACACATCATCTCGATGGGAAGTTTTACTAATTTGGAATTTGGGTTTACTGTAATGATATTCCTCTAAATCCGAAATTGTCCCCTATGCTAAAAGGGGACATTGCTTCTAAAGAGTTGGTCCAAGGCCTAAGCATGGACTTCATTCCTGGCCCCGCGCCAACTGGCCCCACCGGCCCCTCGGGGACCGCCGGGCCGTCCCGGCCCAAAGGCCCGCTCCATGGCCCAGTTCCGGCCCTTTGACCCCCGCCAAGTGGGTGGCAGTTTGGGCCCCAGAGTGCCTGGCTAGCCTGCGCCCGCCGCGCTGCCCCCGGGAACCGCCACGCCGTCGCCTCCGACGCCCGGCAACCTCCGGCCGGGCCTCCGTGCGCCCCGCCCAAGCTCGGTTGCTCGTGCCCCGCTTCTCAACATTCTTCCGAAGATTCGGTTGTGTGC
This sequence comes from Guadua angustifolia, assembly GCA_036346375.1. NCBI lineage: Eukaryota > Viridiplantae > Streptophyta > Magnoliopsida > Poales > Poaceae > Guadua > Guadua angustifolia. Next base: position 7,031,536 of record CM070514.1, on the reverse strand, counting down.
TAGGCATTCCTGTTAATTCAGATGTTGGTTGGTTGGAGCCTTTGGGTTCCTTTTTATTATTGCCGTTGACTTAAGGGTGCCTAATGGTGCTGACGACCCAGTTTCCTTGAGTGGATTTGGACGCTATTTGTTTGGTGCTGATCTTACATCAGGTATCTGTAATGCGATTTAATAAAGTCCTTAGTGAGCTTCTTGGTTAAAGCGTGAGAGAATATCATGTTATAATTGTTTTAATCTTTTGCTTTAAGTTACTTGCATTAATACGATACATTTTGCTGATTTATATGAACTCATGCTTGTTTTGAGATGTTTTATTTTTAGGTACCTCTAGAGTGGCATTTTGGGAGACGGGCTAGCACTACTTCACTTACAATGACTATAATGTAGTTAGTGTAGCTGTTACCTCTCTTAAGAGTGATGCTAGGCTTAAAGAAAAAGAAACCTGCTTTTGAAAAGTTAGCTTTGTAATAAATGATGGCTTAGATTTACGTATCTTTGGATATGTTGTGTCCTCGATGTGTAGTTCAACTCTTTTGCGTCGCGGTTGTCTTTTGTGGTACTTGCTATTCCGTGTTATATACTTAGTGGGTTATCTTTGGCTAGTTAGATGTTGTTAATTGCTATATATGTTGTTTATTTTGATTATTGTTTTGTTGTCTGCTTTGAGTGGATGTCCAGAGTTTTTGGGAGGTGTTTGCGAAATTTTTTGTTTGAGTTCGGCGGTCCTCCTAGTTTTAGTTTAGTTTGTGTGGCGTATTCCACAGGCAGCCTGTGAGTCTGAGCCGGGTTTGGTTCGATAGGAGGCGTCTTCGTGGTGGCTAACCCTAGCGAGTGAAAACCTAGAGACTCTCCTGCTGAAGGACTCGGTGTCTATGAACTAAGCCGGCACAAAGATTTTTTACCTGAGTTCGGCCCTCGGCTAGGGTAATAGCCTTACGTCCTGCGAGATCTTTTATAGAGTGTTTGAAGCTAGTACAGAGCTCTTAAGTTACAAATTCTTCCTTGTGTTCTACAGCTGAACTCTTGATCCTTCGACCCCCCCTTCCCCATGCACTAGAGGGCCCTTATATAGCCCAGGCTAACGTGGGTAGGTAAAAGGGGTGTCATCATGCTGATCTTCATACATTTATTACACCTTCCCATGCTGTCCCATTCCTCCAGCCTCATTAAATGCCGACGCATGGCTTCGCCCGGTCCACCCGGGATGGGACCCCTTCGTGACGGGTAGGTGATATGCGTTAGAGGAATGGGCTTGTAGCAGGATTCCTTGTAATCAACGGACCTGACACAGAAGACCCGCCTCTGACATAGTACGATAGGGTAAGGAGGCTTCGAGGCAAAGCCACCACTTCCCACCTTTTTGCCCTGCGGCGGGGTGAGCAGGGCGTCCTCACCCACCTGCTCGCCCGAACGCCACGTGGGCTGGCACCTGGCCGGGCGGGGCGTGCTCACCCTGCCGGCAGAGCCGCCACATGGGGTGGTGCGGCGAGCAGCGTCCTCGCCCTTGCTCGCCGAATGCCACGTGGCCGACACTGCCGGGTGGGCGTGCTCGCCACCCGCCGCCCGTGCCGCCACGGGTGGGGCCGGCAGCGGGCGTCTCGCCACCGCTCGCTCGAATGCCCGCGGCCGCGACTGGCGGGCGGGGCGTGCTCACCCACCGTCGGCGAGCCGCCACGGGTTGGGCGCCGGCAGGCGTGCCCTCGCCACTGCCGCCGGCAACGCCACGCGGGATTGGCACTGGCGGCGGGCGTGCTTCGCCGCTGGCCGCCGCCACGTGGTGGGCGTCGAGCGGCGGCGTCTCGCCACTTGCTCGCCCAACGCCACGTGGGCGGCACAGCTGGCGGGCGTGCTCGCCCACCGGCCAAAGCCGCCGCGTGAAATTTGGGCGCCGGCGAGCGGCGCTCGCCACTGCTCGCCCGAATGCCACGTGGACCGGCACGGCGGCGGTGTGCTTTCGCCCACCGCGGCCGACGCCATGTAATGGGCGGCCGAAGCGGCAGGCGTCTCGCCCCTGCTTCGCCCGACGCCATGTGGACCAACGCTGGCGGGCAGTGCGTGTTCGCCCCGCCCGCCTTGAGCCGCCATGTGGGCCACACATGGTTTTGTGCGGCGGAGAGGGTACCCTGGCGCAAAGTACGCCGACACTTTGCTAGAAATTTTATGGTATTTTTGTATTGGTTGGTGCTTGAAGGTGTAACATTCAGGGTACGTGAGGTGCCGGGGTGTTACAACTTTAGTGTCTTTTTTTTAGGTTGTTGTAACTTCTTGTATGTAGCACAGTGTGTACACTCCCTCCTGTATTTGCTACTAGTATACTTAAAAAATATTGATGTACTCATATCTTATCTTGACTAATAAAAGATGGAATTTACCCTGACCATAGGACAATCATTGCCCTCTCCTCCCATGAGCCCATGATCAAGCATATGGTTGAAACAGTAGACGAGTTTGTACAAACCATGTATTGGGCACATAGAATTGCTTTCTTTCGGATTGATCTCAATGTTCTTGGTGTTTGTTTTTGGTAAGTTCAACAAAAGAGAAGGAGAGAGCAAGCAGATCATTGTAGCCTATAGTAATTTCTTTTTGTTGTATTGTAATGTCAAGAAAGCAGGTAGATTACAATACCTTATCATTGTTCTTGATACAAACTGTTTTAAAAGGAAATATTGTTATTCGTGTAAAGTTTGAGGTTCCATTGCAACGCACGGGCATCCTACTAGTTTAAGGAAATGTAATAGATTGAGGTTTAACAAGCTGTGTTAAAAGGGAATTCTATTTGCATAAAGTGACATTGAACATAAATACCAAGTAATAGATTGTAAACAGAATTTTGAAAAAGCAATTTGATTGAAATGCAAATAACAAATATGAAAGCATAAAAATCACAACTCACAGTCCTTTATGATTGTGAACATCAAACCATTCCCATGCCATCTCTTGGCATATTTTCTTAAACAATATTTCACGATATTTCCAATTCAACCCTTTCTGAAAAGACAAAAACTTCTAACTAATGTCCGTGCACCAAGTTTCCTATGATCACGAGCATAGCTTTTTAAAAAGTTTTACACTCTACAAAAGTGTACATCTCTACCCACAAGACATGACCAACTATTTTTACTGCTATTTTCATGCTTCTTTTGGCGCATGGTCAAGAGGTCATGACATGAACCTTTACATTACCTAGACATAACTTTACACCAACCCAGTGACAACAAACCATTATTATGGTGGTAAAAATATTTGTACAATCACTGTAGTCTCAATAGTCCATCCTTGTTGAGTACACACTTCTCCCCCATAGTGAGGCGTACATCGTTGTGTTGGCAAGCATTATTCCCAACAACTCTGTGTGGGCACCCCTTCAAGAAAACCTACCCAATTTACCATACTACTATATCCTTCCAATATGCAAAACTAGACCTACGTAACTTAATCGGTCAAGTCCATCCCATACTAGCACTTGTGGTTGCACTGAATATCTTGGATTATACAACACTACATTCGATCCTTAATCCGACCCGAGTGAGAACTCCCCTATCTATGTGCAAGTCCATCTCGCACATCTAACTATTGCCATAACTCGTCCACGTCAAACTATAGTTTTATTACCATGTTTATACCAAAATATCAGCAACCTTTATTCTACTTGTTTGTAAAATTTTCATGAATAACATGTCTGATCATTCGTTATCCCATTTATAAGTATGACTAAGGAAGTGTGTGCGTATAATAAGTGTACCTAGATTGATATTATTAGATATCTAAACCTAACTTAGGGTTATCAAAAATATCATGTCAATATTTATTAACAAAGTTCCATGCAATAAAGGTCATATCTATTAGTACCACAATATAACTAATTTACCTAAAATAATGCATGCATACATAGATTTGCTAAAAGCAACATAACTTAAGTGAAATAATGGGATAAATATGGTCAAAATGGATGCTTGCCTTGTTCGTTGAACTTTTGAGTGGAGTTGGTGTTGACAATTGCAAATTCTGGAACATCTGTGTCTAAACACAATTCGACACAAAACAATAATAAAAGGTAAAATAAATCAATATCATCAAACTTCAAATAAAATTTTATAAACAGAGGGCTCTAGTTTTATAAGCATTTTTAGAAAATGGATTCACAATTTTTTAGGTTTGTTTATATATGTTAAGATTATTTGAACTTCAATTTAGGGCAAGAATAATTGTACTCAAATAATATGTGCAACTAGTTTTTAATTTCAAATATTCTTATAGAGATAGTGGATTTGGTTTTTGGTAGTTTTTTGGAGCCATTTTCACAAATTTTGAACTTGTTTACAAAAGTTATTTGTTTCCGAACATTGCATATATTGAATGTTAACCTAATTTGGAGATCAATTCATACTAAGTCCAAATTCAAATATTTTTGTAGAAATTGAGTTCTTATAGTCTCAGGCGATTTTAGAAATTTATTTCATCAATTTTGGAGTTAGTTTGTACAAATTCCAAATAGTGCATACCCTAGGTTTCATTCAATTTTTGAATTCAAACTGTTGAACAGAGGTCAAAAATTAAATATTTTTGCATATCTGGTAAGTTCAAATGTTAGAAGAATTTATAAACTTGTTTGACTCAATTTAGAGTTAATTGCCAAAAGTTTTAAGCATTTGAAGTTTGTATGTTTGGAAAATCATTCAAAAATGGGAAATACGCTTTGCAAATGAGAGCGCCTTTCTTTATTTTCAAATTATCTTTGGTTTTCTATTTAGCTTAGTCATTGACAATGAAGACCCACATGTCAGTGGCTCATACTTTAATAATGGTTCAAATTATGTTTTTAACCTGACTCAGGCCCACATGTCAAAGACACATTAGTTAATACCGAAATTGATTAGATTTTAGTTGTGGAACTAATAGGTGGGACCATCCTATCAGTGCCATGGCTCAAGAAGAAGGGAGACTGATAGCCTGGCCACACTCGTAAGCCTCACTGAGCGGGAGAGACGGCTGACGAGCTCACTAGCGGTGAGGGAAGGCCTGCGTGACTCAAGGGTGTCCTGGAAGCTCGAGAGAGCCAACAGGAGTCTAGGGAACTGGTCAGCGGTGGATGTGATCATCGGAAGTGGCTGGCGACGGTGAGGTGCAACTGCTGGCATGATCGAATGGAGAGGAAGAAAATTAGTCGCGCTTAATCTTGGGAAACAACGGGAAAGCATCTGGGGAGTCAGAGGGTCCATTCTACCATCTTTACCACATTGGAGAGTGGTCCAGAAGAGATAGCACTAGTCTCTGTCTTTGGGAAGAAGGGTGTCTCAATGGCAGAGCTTTAGCCTTCTAGAGCTCCAAGGATCCACTAGGGTAGTTCACACTCTTAGAATTGAACTATTACCCACCATAATGCTCGAATAAGATTTGGCCCAAACTTTGAGTGCTACCAGCAATGGCACCCTGGTGGTGGCTTGGGTGAGGCTTGGGAAAGAGAGGTAGAGGAGGGTGCGAGGGAGCTATGGGGGGGCTTGGTCGGCATTAAATAGGCACGAGAGGGGTGCTTGGCGCCGTGTCCGCGTGCTTGGCCACATGGGCCTACACCATTATGTTCCCTTGGTGGAAATCCCACATGCTCGCCTAATCAGCAAGGCAGTGGGTAGGTGGTAGTGGCTCAGGGACACAGGGAGAGGCAGAGCGTGGGCTATGTACGTGCTAGGTAGCTCGGGCCAGTTTCTCCTTGTGTTGTGTCAAAGAGAGGATGAGGCGAGGCTTGCTGTGGTGGGGGTGTCGTGCAAGCGTGCGGGTGATCATTGCATAGGGGCATGGACGCTGGGTTAGGTGTGCATGGGGTAGCCACATCGAAGCTGCATGAGCATAATGTCCTACCAGTCGAGCGAGCGTGTAGAGAGGGAAAGAGAATAGAATCGGCAGTTGACACGTGGGGTAGGGGAGGGTGGTAGAGTCCACACAACAGAGAAAGCAAGGAAGAGAGTAGCCAAATCAGAAATGATCTCACTGGATTTCCATATTCCTAAGGTGAACATGGGTTTTAGAAGAGTACGCCTTCCATTTTTGAGTTTTTGGAATTTCCTTTTAACTTCTGTTTTTAGCTATGGCTTCTCGATTTCAATTGAGTAATCAAATGGTTTTAAAAAATTTTGAAAATTTTTAGGTCGAAAAAATTCTTAGCTCCCATAAAAATTTTAGATCATGTCCACACTTGCGGACTTTTATAAAATTCTAACAATGCTACTGTCCCATTTAAGTTCTTTAGTTTTTGATTTATCAGAGGTACTAAATTAGGTTCAATTCTTTTGAAAATTATTCTACATGATCATGGGGTACTATAGACGCTACCATAAAATTTTCAAAGCATGATCAAGGATGTAAATTTTTATAAAATTGTGACAGTTCTTCAGTTCTTTTTGTATCTTGCTACTTTTGATTTTTCCAGGGGCATTAAATGCACTCAAATTTCTTGAAACTTTACAGAGGGGAACTTAAAATTTAGAAAACCACAACTTGTTGAATAAAAAGATTTTCTTAACATCCAAAAATCCTAGAAAATCTTAAAATAATAAAAACTCAAATTGGAAAATTCTTCAAGCTAAAAATTTTGAATTTCATTTCCTTTGAATTTTAGGCTATTACAACTTGTCACAGGCCCTTGGTGGTGTGTGCACGATGGACTCCGAGGAGGCATGATGTACACGACGGAGACTCCATGTCAGTGGTGGCTAGGATTTCGCATGATAGGGCAGGACGAGTTAGGAGTGGTGCTACAGAGCTAGGGTAGGGCTGGTGATGGCAGGGTGGCAAAGGTGGGCCGCAGACTGGCTGGCTAGCTGGGGAAAAGGAAATGAGCCATGGAATTTCGGCCAAAGGAAGATTTGAGAAAATAAAATGATTTTTGAATTAAAAAATATGAAAAATTCAAATAAATTTTAAAAAATAGCAAACAAATTAAAAAAATCCCAAAATACTAAAAAACTTTCTTATATTTGACATATACATTAGTAAAATTAAATCTTTTCATTATATGAGAATTTCATTGAAGGTTTATTTAATTTAAGAAAGATTGAAATGGTTCTTTTTTATTCTTAAAACTTTCCAAAGGCTCAAAAATTAGGGTTTTACACGTCACCGCCTCCATCCACCTCTCCGACCATCATGACTACCTCAAGCTTCACCATGATCCCCTCTTTCTATCCTCAACCTCACCCATGCTTTCCACCACTGCTTCACCACTGGTGAGCTTGAGAGTGAGCTTGGCCATGGCACTCAGCCTCTCTCTATTTTGTCTTTCTAGCAAGTGGGCCCAATTAAGAATAATGATGTGGTTTATAAGTTAAGCTGGTATTTAGATGTGAGTCATTGACATGTGGACTCCTCCTATCAGTTTCTTCAAAAGAAAAATCATTTTCTTGAAATGAAGAATATGCTTTCGAACTAATTGAGAATTCACCTTCTCTATTAGAAGACATAACCTCTTATATTACACCTTCAATGTCAATCCCCTTCCTTTTTCCTTTTAGAATAATATAAATTAAGTGAAATAATGTAACCTTACAATTGGAATCTATAAGATAGGGATTAGGCAATAACTAAAGTTAACCTTGGGTATATTTGATTACACATACTTATGCTTAGTCATGCTTTAGATTTGAGAAGAACAAATGAACAATTGAAACATTTCTTCGAAAATGGGAATTTTGACATGATGGGATAGATAGGTTATCTAAGTTATTTTGGTACAAAAATCAAAGCTAAAACTAAGTTTTGATGTGGGCAAGTTATTGATATAATATGAAGTGTGAGGGATGCACTTGCACGTATTCTAGGGAGAGTTCTCACCCAGGTAGATTAAGGACTGAATGGGTGTTATAAAATCTGAGACAGACATGCAAACACAAGTGCTATTATGGGGTGGCTATAACTTACTAAGTTATCTAGGACTAGCTTTGTACATTGAAAGGCCGGAGTAGTACGGGCATTTCGGATAGGTTTGCTTGAAAGAGTTCCCTTACCGAGGTGTTGGGGCTAAACTTGCCGATACAATGATGCATGCTTTGTGTTGGGTACAAATGGTTATGACATTAATGCACTGTCATTTTTATTATGTGTATGTGAATTTTATTTCCACTGCCATACCAAGGAAATCGTCAGGCTGGTGTAAAGTTGGGACTAGGTGATGTAACGGTTTTGTCATGATCTCTCGACCGCACACCAAAGGAAGTGTATTAATATCTTGGCAACAAGAGATGATTATGTCTTATGGGTAAAATTGTATGCCTCTAAAAAGTGTAAATCTTTTTGAAAAGCCATGCTCATGATCATGAGCAATTTGGTGCATTGACACCTAGATAGTCTTGAATTTTATGCAAAAAATTTGTGTTGGAGAAATGGTGGGTATTCATGATATAGGTGTTATGCCAGGTGTATGGTTGAGAATGGATCATTGATCACAATCATGGAGGATTGTTATTTGCTCATATTTATTGTTACATGTTTATTTACCTAATTGACAACTACTCTTTACAAAATCCATTTCAATCTACTACTTGTTATTATTGAATAAATTTTGCTTTATGCAAATTTGAGATCATGGTAGGATAACCATTCCATTCACATAGCCATGTATATACTTATAATTGAGATACATTACAAGTCTTGTTGAGTATAAATGTTCTCACCTTTGCTTGTTGATACTAAAAGGATGAAGGATTTGCTGGCCCTGATGATTCATATTGTACTACAAGTTTTGGGGAATATGATGATGATCACTTCTAGGGATTGGTGTAGTTGGTTGCCTGTGGATTTTTGGGTTGAGGCATACCACTAGACTATAATGTTTTATTACTCTTTTCCGTTGTGTTTTACTAGTGCTCTTTCCACTTGACAAATGGTCCTATTGTTATAAGAACAATGTTGTGTATGGTTGTGATGATAATGTTGTGAATGTATGTACTAGCCAATGATTATGGGACTAATACGATATACACATGAGTCTCTTGGGATTGCATGCTCAAGTGCAAGTCTTAGCAGTGCTAGTACTAGGGGCTCACCATGATCACGAAGGAGGGGTTGATGACGACAATGGCAGTCTCGAGCTGTGGGTCACCATAGAATAGAGTCAGCACGATAGGTCGAACGGCACTGGTGAGGGTGGAGGCTAGAGATGTAGAAGAAGCCGTGGATCTAGCACTGCACTACATAAGATAGGTAAAGGATTGAGGGGTTTTGAAGAGAATGACAAATGGCGCAAAGTGACACAAATGTCGTAACCAGAGCTCACCGCATAGACTCAAAACACAGTGGAACATGGCGAGAGAGCGCACTAGAGCTTGGGATGAGACAGCCTTTTGGGCTGCTTAGAGGAGATGGGCTACAACCGACAAAAATTGAAAACAGTGAAATACTACTAAAGCTTAGACATGGTCGGCAGTGGATTTTGTAGTGAGATGAGGATGCCAGACTCATCCAGAACTCACTACTGCACGAGAAGGCGCAATAACTTGGGCGATGATGGCTTGTGGTCGACGCCGTCTTCGACTTAGACAAGGGTGCAGCATAGCAACTGCCAAAGGGGAGAAAATGATGGGCAATGAGGTCAAAAACTGTGGGTGCTATAGCATGCTCAAGAGATCTCTCATGGTAGACATAGGCATGTGGAAAAAGAAGGTTGTTGCGTGGGCTCATGCGTTGTCAGCAGGGAGGGAGAAGAGAAGAAAAAAGGCAGGTCAACTGTGGGCATCTTCGCACGGAGAAAATGGAAGGTGGAAGGCATCTCAGGAGGAATGGTGCATGGGTTGTAGATGGCCAGAACAAGATTGGGCTAGGCCAAGGGGAAAGGAATTCGGCCCATGGTGACAAAGACATTTTTAAATCATTTCCCAATTGATTTTGTTGTAGAAATTGAGTTTGAAATTTTAAAATTAGCAAACCAACTTTGAAAATTATGAAAATTTTGAGAGGCACTATAGATGTGATATGTCAATGTTGGATGTGTTGGTTATTGATTATGGGACTAGCACAGTATACACATAGGGGTCTTAATGCAAATTCTGGGTCTAGACACAATGGCGGCAGCCACGACAAGGCCCACGAAGATGATTGCAAGCCAGCATGGAGACATCGGCCGATGGGTTGATGACCACCACCCGCCTGCTTCCTTCAACCATAGCTGCCCACCCACCTCACCATAGTGTGAAAGGGCCATGACTAGGCTCGCCAGAGGCAAGGTAGACCATGCACCTATGCTAGCATGGCTTAGCAGGCTAGCCATACTAGGACACAACGACATAGTCCTGATCCATGGCCCATCAGGCTCATGCCATGCTGCCCTAAGATGGCCCAGGTCTATTTCTACATAGGTGACACTACTATAGAAAATGTTATCAAAGAAGGTTTTCTAAACTGTCTATAAGCATGTGTTAGTGATAATACGCCCATAACAAACGATTTCTGAACCGTCTAGGAGACATGTATCTCATGCGGTTTCTATCTAGAACCGTCTGTGATATGTGTGAGAACCGTCTGTAATCCACTTTTTTTCCAAACCTCTCTTGGCAGAACTTCCATGATTAGCATCTATTGTTCAAAATTTTCTTCTACATAGATATTTTTGTAATGACATTTACAAGACACAACTAGTTATAGATTTTTTAATTGAATACATAAACATTCGTGATGCTTTGAGGCACGGGTTGGCTAGCCGGGATCATCTTAAAGCATGAACATTTGTAGCACTTTTATCTACTTTCTTATTATAATGTTGATGGATTGCAAGGAAAAATCCAGTTTCATCCACAGTTCGTCTTGAAAGTTGTTATGCTCTGATTTATCTTCCACTTCGATTATCATCAATGAACTGTGGATGGAATTAGATGTTCTCTTGGAATCCATCAACATTACAATTAGAAAGTAGACGAAAGTGCTACAAATGTTCATGCTTTAAGATGATCCCGACTAGACAAACCATGTCTCGATGCATTTAGGATGTTTAGATATTCAATTACAAAATTTATAACTGGTTATGACATGTAAATGTTATTGCAAAGATATCTAAAGAGAAAAAATTTCGAATAACAGATACTATTCATAGAAGTTCTGCCAAGAGGAAGGAAAACTTATGGTTCCAATAAGCATGCCACTTTTCAGCCACTAGATTCGAGATGAGCAAATATTAAGAATAATTTTAGATGACAATACGAGATATGATACCATAAATATCAATAAGTATATATACATTGAGAAACAACATTAATTATTTCATATATCAAGACAAGAAGACCTTAGGGATTTTACATGTCTCCCATAATATGAGCCATGGCTTCCACAATAGAGGCTTCTTGGTTCTCCGTGAAGTTTTATATTATTAGTAACCATGTAGAATTAAATACTAGAAGCCTTTATATTACCTCTATAAGTGACGTTTTGGCTTCTTCCAGCTTTGCATTTGCCCTGTGCTCTTTAATGATGAGTGCCTTGTTTATGAGAATCAATATTTTGTGATTTGTCATCTATGTCTTTCAATTTTTGTTTCATCTTATAAATTTTTTCAGTTAACTCTAGACTTTCCATTCAGTTGTTCTATCCCCATCGTTTTGTTTAGCATCCAACAACTTTTTTATGTCGTCTATCTTGTTTGTAGACTCTATTTTATATGTGTGCAATTTGCAGCCACTGGAACATATAATGTAAATATGATGAATCACGACAGAAATTAAATATCTAGATGTTTTTGGAATATAATGTGCACAATTCAAAGTTTGCAAAAACAACATAATTGAAAGGATAAAGTAATTCATAATAATTATGTTGACTTGATATTGCATCATGTCTACTTAACAGATCAATGAGTAATTGTATGATAGAGTACTTTTAGGTGTCGGGCTACTAAAGGTTAGATATTCAGCCTCCTCACCACATGGTGTAGGGCTGCAAGAGACTAATCTCTTACCTTCACTATACCAGGTCATATAATCAAAATTAAATTAGACAATTAACAAAGCAAATAAGGCCTGGAGCTCTTACCTTCCTAAATTATGCACCACAAAGTGTTAAAAGTCAATTTAACTATTTATGACATGACCATAGAAAGATTAGAGGTTCTAAGAACAGGGCATCTGCTTACTTTCTACCATGACATGATCAACCTCAAAGACAGTAAAATAAAATCAATAGTTTCTACCATTAACAGGAAGCAACTCCATAGTTCAATGCCACATTCGCTACTTTAATTGTTTTAGTTCATCAATACACCCATAGCATCATTGAGCAGCAATACATACATCTAGGGAAAAAACAACTATGTGGCGTAAGGCTTGAGGGGGAGGGTAGCGATGCTACATTGGATTCAGTAGCGAGAGAATCTAGTATAACTATAAGAAGCTATTAAGAAAGTGTATGCCATCCAAAGATCAACATAGCTATAAGAAGCTACCCAAATATGGATATGGTGTATGCCATTCAAAAATCAATATAGCTATAAGAAGCTACCCAAATATGGCTATGGTTTATGCAATCCAAAGATCAACATCAAGACATTCACTTACTTTAGTGGGGGAGGTAGTGATGCAACATTGGATTCAGTAGTGAGAGATTCTAGCATAGCTATAAAAAGCTATCAAGAAAGTGTATGCCATCCAAAGATCAACATAGCTATAAGAAGCTACCCAAATATGGTCATGGTGTATACCATCCAAAGATCAATATTGAGACACTCACATACTTTAGTGAACCAGCACATCCATTGCAAGCACTGAACACAAGAAACTAGCCACCTAGATTGAAGGATAGCATGCAAGTATTTGTTGAATACTAGCTAGTTATAGTATAATAGCAACAGTTCTAAAACTCCACAATGATTGCAAATGCTTTCCCTCTACTTTAACTAATTGAGGCAAAGAATATGTGAACATGCATGAACATCCAAAGATTAACATCATGTATGCCATCCGAATATGGCTATAGTGTATGCCATCGAAAGATCAACATACATCAAGATAGTGTATACCATCCGAATATGGCCATGGTGTATGCCATCCAAAGATCAACATTAGATAGTATATGCCATCCAAAGATTAACATCAAGATAGTGGCCTTAAGCGATGGATTGAATATTTGCACTCTTCAGACACCTTAGCTATCAGGGATGAGGTGACCAATGACGTGCTCGAGGATGAGGCGACAGGTCAAGGATTAGGCGACCGGCGACAGGCTCAGGGATGAGGCTGCCAACGTCGGGCAACGTGCTAGATGAGAAGGCACACGACGGGCTCGGGGATGAGGCGGCTGGTGACAGGCTCGGGGATGAGGTAGCCTGCGATGTGCTAGATGAGAAGGCACACGACGGACTCGGGGATGAATCGGCCGGCGATGGGCTCGGGGATGAGGCGGGCGGTGGCAGGTTGGGAGAGGTGACCAATTTTCTTTGTAATATTTTATTTGATGCGGTGCGCATAAAACCTAGTACGGTACATATAATACGGAAGTGTTATCACAGACGGTTCTAGATATGAACCATCTGTAATAAACTAATATCACAAATGGTTTGTACCACAAACACTACTACAGGAATGTACATCACAATCACATCATAGTCGGTTTTGATAGCGATACAAAGTCATTAGACAATGATGAGGAGGTGCTATCACATCAGTTTTCGCTCGATAGTGTTAAATAGTCATCACAATCAGTTCTTTCTCAGAACCGATTGTAATGAGGGTCACATCACAATCAGTTCTTACTCTCACAACTGTTGTGGCAAGTCCATTATTAGTTTATCATAGACGATTCATAGCATGTACTTTAACTTTGACAATCATGCATGCTAGTAAAACCGCCTATGATTAGCTTTAGGGTGTGTTTGGTAGGGCTCCAGCTCTATCAGATCCGTGGATCTGGTGGAGCTGGGTATTTCTAGCTCCACAGATCCGTGAAGCTAGAGCTGTGAGTACATTAAGAGTGTTTAGATGGATCATCTTATTTATATTTTAGACCAAAAATATAAACTTAATTTACTTTATTTTAGCCTACAAATTTCAGATCTCAGGTGAAGCTGGGATCTGAAGCTCTACCAAATAGGCCCTTAACATACACGGCTTTTGAAAATCATCTGTGATGAGACGTCTTATATATAGACCTTTTTGCACTAATGTAAGAGCCTTGTCCTGCATAGACACAAAATTATATCAAAAGAATTGAGTTCATAATAATTAACCAATATTTACAATATTAATTACTCAGCGTAATGTGTTAAGTTCCAGCCATATTTAGCTATTTACCGTAATAAAAAGATGAAAACATGTTATAACTAGATTTGTCATAAAAATGCTTTTATATCATTTTTGTTAATATTTATTAACATATAATTTGAAAAAACAATGATCAAAAGTGTGTATTGGAGAATGTGCCTATGTCCAAAACAACAAGTAAAAATGAATAGAGGTATTACTCACTACTGCGGATCAGACATCCACAAGCGGTTCGAAACCGCTTTCAGAAGCGGTTTTAGAACCACTTGTAAGCAACCGCGAGTGATACCCCGTCGAGTATCACAAGCGGTTCCCCGAACCACTTGTGGTTCGACACCACAAGCGGTTGGGAAGGTGTCCAGGCAGGCTCGAGTAGCCGCCACGTGGGGGTCTTCCACAAGCGGTTGGTGTTAACAACCGCTTGTGGAGAGGCAGTCAGCCAACGATATGGAGGTGCCACGTGTGCTCTCTCCACAAGCGGTTGGAGTTACCAACCGCTTGTGAAGAGGCTGACAGCACAATGTTTTGATTATATTCAATATAGAATATGTTTTGAGAGGGGTTTTCGATATAGATTTTGACAATTAAAATAAATAGAACTACAAGAGTTTTTTTGACACAATTAAATATATATTATTCATGCGTACTCATTCAGATAATTACAGGTTCATTTACAGAAAATACGAACTTAATAGACTAAAAAATGGACAAGTTAATGAACATATGAAATAATTATGACCACACAGAAGCAACTTTTACAAGTTTTAAAGAATAAAAGGACGAATCTTGAGCTCATTTCTTGTGAGACCCAGATTTACCATCCGAACCTCTGTGCATTACGTACTAGTCCCAAATCAAGAGCTAGTACACACAGTCGAAAGCAGATGGTAAATCAATGACCATATCGAGATTAAATATTAAAGTAATAAATAACATTAAATAAGAACAATAACCTTATGGTCGAGATTTACTAAAACCGCTATAACAGTGAACAACTTGAATAACTGCAGCGGAAGACGAAAACTCCAAGTAATGACCCACCATATGCCCACAGGCAATCGAGTGGGGAGCGCGTCCTAGTCCAGGTGATCTCCTTCGATAGCTTCAACCTTCGAGAGATGATTTGAGTGTAGCATGTGAGTACATAAAGTACTCCGCAAGTCTTGGTAAAATGCATGATGAAGGCTATATCAAAGAAGGCTTAATATGGTTCTTTTGCATAAAGCCACATTTTCAACAAACTTTACTTGTAATAAATTTTTGTAAAGCAGATTTATCAATTATTTGTATCTATTGAAATAATTATATCTCTAGTGAAGGTTCTAGCCACCAATCACTAGTATACAGGCTCTATCCGTCACATTTAAAAAGATTAAGGTAAACCAACTCATGACTCTATCTGTCATGATCAAAACAGATTCCATCTACCTAACTGGCTCTAGCCGCCAGAGGCACATCCGAGAGTTCTAACCTCTCCCGAATCCGAAAGTTCATTTTCGAAAACAAAACCAAAAACTACCAATATGCAAAGCATTCTTTGCCCGCCCTTGACCGTAGGCACGGCTATTCGAATAGTTTTAACCCTCTGCAGAGATTGTACACTTTACCCACAAGACATGATATTCTCTTGATGCCAAGCTATTAACACACTTCCTTAGGTGTGCCGGCAGAGATATCATGACAAGGCCTTTACAATGTATACGCCTAACCCGACTCACCCGCTGAGGTTTCACCGCTATTAGGGTTCTATCCACCCAGTATAGAAGCCCCTCTTGCGCCGTGTGGGAAAATACGACTTGCCTCTATCTGCATCCACATTCCACCATCTGGTGAGTCTAAGTTAGGTTTCTACAAATTATTCACCAGTCGAGCCCATTTGACATGTGGTTGTATTGTTGTGCTAAGAATGGACAATCATAAGAGTCGGTCCTTAATTTGACTAGGCGGCTTCCACAAACCATGACCAAGGCTCGCTCGCACCCGCCCGACAAACCATTCCGCCCAATCTAAACCATTTTCCTTTTTATTTTTATTTTACAAACAAACGGCAATACCTTTTGCCTATATTTTCCAACACAAGTTGCAATAGTTTTATAAAGAATCCCCACCCATAGGTGTATCTTGACCGCTTGCAAGCATAAGCATTTCTACCGAACTACTCTATTCCACCAATAGTGTATTTAATAAACTTCAATTCTCAAAGATTGATAAAAATGATTATAATCAATTATGTAGTCTTCTAAAATCATGAAGTCACCAAGATCTCACATTATTATCATAGCACTTGTATAATCCAACTCAATATGATATTCCAACAAGTGAAGTCTATATCAAGAGTAATCATGACTCCAAAATCATATTAAGCTACAATTATCCTTGAATATGAAATATCTTCCTAGAACTATAAATTACATTATTGATTTATCCATCATTCTTGTATTGATCAATTTTATCATCCACTTAATCCACGAAAAATACTTCACAATATCATTCACTAAATCCACCAAGTATGATTCACAACATCATCTACATTAATTCACCGAGAATACTTCACATAATCATCT
Source organism: Guadua angustifolia (assembly GCA_036346375.1). Taxonomy (NCBI): domain Eukaryota; kingdom Viridiplantae; phylum Streptophyta; class Magnoliopsida; order Poales; family Poaceae; genus Guadua; species Guadua angustifolia. Next base: position 7,014,741 of record CM070514.1, on the reverse strand, counting down.
ACTAAATCCACCAAGTATGATTCTCAACATTATCTACATTAATTCACCGAGAATACTTCACATAATCATCTACTAAATCACCAAGAATGCTTGTTAAATTCATCGAGTATGATTCCCAACATTATCTATTTAATCCATAAGTATGATTCTCACTATTATCTATTAAGTGCACCGAGAATACTTCATAATATTAAATACTAAACCACCCAAATATTACTCTCAAAATCATCTATTTTAATCCATTGACAATGGTAGTTCCTATGATCATAACCAATTAATCTTAACCAATCACGCATATTCCATATTAATCAACCAATTCACATATGATTATCACCATCCATATTCCAACCAGTATTTATTTTCTTAATCGGCTCCTCAATAACAACTTCCCGCAAACGTTAACAATCCAACTTTACAATATTTCAATCATCAACATTCCTTGATCACTATAATAATTATTAATCCCCATCAACACTAATATCCATGTAATCTCCAATAAAAACTGGGTTCTATCTCCAATTTCCATTCTAATCAAAGATTATTTAATCAAGAATAATTACTATGGTGGAATACTTGTTCTAAGGCGACAAAGGTTCATGGATACAATATCAAGGAGGTATAAACAATGTATAGCTAACGATCTAACGTTAACATCATTCTTTTATGTAAATAGCAATGCATGTTTAAAGAAACAGTTACAAAAGCATTTACAAAACTGGGTACAAAATGCGTCAAGGAAGACTTGCCTTCGGTTACAGCGGAGGCGTCGAAGTATTGAGGTTCAACGACAGTGTCGGCGAATCCGGCAAACTCTTCGGCTACACACAAAACGGTACAACCAAATGAATAAAATAAAATAGGATAAATCCAAAAATTACAAAATTAGTACTGGAAGAAAGATCTTGAATTTAGATGAATTTAAAAATGTGAATGGGGTCAATCCGAGTTCGGATGGAAAAGATATAAGCGTTTGAATTTCGGAAATCCTGAAAATTGGAAACCGAGGAATATTCGCGGAATCTTTTTTTTCTCTGCTTTTCCTGATTTCTCTTGAGTCTCTTCCATGCGGGTCCCATCGTCATTGTCCCGCCTTCTTCACCACAAGCTCAGACAGAGGAAAGAACAAGGAGACGCCATGGCCATGGAAGCAATAGCAATGGAGGAGAGGCCAAGGAAAGAAGGAGAGGCTCACGGTGGGGGCTCACGAGGGCGGCGGCTGTACGGCAGGGAAGGAGGAGGCGCCAGAGAGGCGCGCAGGGAGGCGATGTGCAAAGCATGGCGGCGAGGCTGACGGACGGGCCAGCGGGCTGGGAAATGGTGCGCGGCGGGCGAGGTAGGCGACGCAGGCCAAGGAGAAGGTCCTGAACGGCGGCATGATAATGCGAGACCCATGACGCTCAAAATGAAGTGGCGGCACGACGGTCAAACCAAGACAACAACTTGAAATTTCGTGAAACGAAAGAGAGCATCGCGTAGAGAATGACAAGGTGATTCTACGGCTAAAAGGAATTGCACTAGAAGTTACCGGATTGGAAGAAATCGACGACGAACGGAGCGACGGCCGACAACGAACAAACTCGAAATCCGGGGTCAAACTGCAACGAAAATCAAATCCGATTGATTGGTTGTGATCACGGAGGCAAAAGGCACAAAGTGACATGGTTGATTTGTCTAGAAACTCACCGAAATAAGAGATGGCTCGCCGATGTCTTTGGAGGACGTTGGGCGTACGGTTTTCTTGAGTTTTGGGATGGAAAATGACACAGAACCAAAGGGGCAAGGTGAGCACGGGGTAGAGGATGTCGATACGCACGTTTGGAGTGCTCGCACGCTCAGAGAGATGAAGAAACGGAAGAGTTATGGCTAAAATAAGAAACGGCAAAGAATTGATTGCAGCGACCTTTTCACTTGATTTCAGAATGAGCAACTGTAGGATAATCAATCTCCATTATGACGCCGTCGCAACGCTTCAAATTTAACTGGATTTGGACAATCGTGGAGGGAGTTATGAGCATTTGAAGATGGAGTCAAAACTTAAAATTTCTGTTCATGGCATTGACGGGAGGAGGAAGATGATGAACAGCGACATGCCACGTGTCGCTTTCTCGTTGGTTGGAAGAAATGAAGAGACAAAAGCGCGAGAAATAAAATAGTAAAAATGATCTAAAAATCCTAGAAAAATTCTTAAAAATACTAGAGATTATTTGGAACCCTATAAAATTAGTTTCACTGAATTTTGATAAATTTTGAAATTTAGATTATTCCGGAACGAATATACTGATTTTGATGAAAGACCGCGAGAGATAAAATACCAGAGAGATTCTAAAAATCTTGGAACAATTCCCAAAATCATTTTAGAATATTTGGAACCTAATGCAATTGATTTTGAGATTTTTGGAGTATTTTAGAACTCGGGTGAAATTTCGAATAAGGACCGGAATTAGGAATTCTGATTTTGCGGACGATGAAAGATTGAACTCTAATTTCGAAAGGATATGGATGCCAGGTTAATTAGAACACCGATGAAAAACCAAAATTTGAAATTAATTAATTTTAAATTAGCTTTTAACAAACCCGAAATTAGGGATGTTACAAACCTACCCCTAGAGAGAATCTGTCCCGAGATTCTGGACGACAAGAAGAAAGAAAGAACAAAGAACGCTGCTTTTAGATCCTTTTTCACACATCCAAGGTTCTTCTTACTCGAGCCAAAGTTGCATTGTACTTTTCAAAACTTGATAACATTGCACGATGCCTGACACTGATCAAATCTTGAAAGTCCTGATTGGATAGACTGGTACTCAGTATCTATTTGGGGTTCAACTCACTTGATTCAATTCTAGCTTCTAGTACCTTGAGACTTTTGTTCTGCTGAAAAACATGAACAAAGTTCACCACACACATTTGGAGGTCAGTTGTTTTCATCTTTGGATTAATCGATTCCTTTTAATTTGGTACTTTGAATTCAAAATATATCCTCATGGTATAAACGAGAATTATGGCTCTACAACCATCCTTTATTTAACTCATGACTGGTGCCCAACTCATATATACTTTAAAGACTAACATCCAGAAATTACTTCCACAATTATACTCCTTTCAAACTTTTACAGATAGCAATACTGACCACTGCATCTTACAGAATGTAACCTTACAGAAACTCTTTTATTTATTCTTTAGAATGGGTATAGTACTACTGGATGTACTATCTGTTGGCAATGACTTTCTTTGATAACATCATATTCCTGGTGTCTCTTCTTCATTTCCATGGGGCATAGGTAGACCTAATACCCTATATCGCCATATTTGTGACAGAAATTTCCGATTACGTTTACCACCTGCTTCGGGAGTTATGGTCTTGATAAGAACATCATTTGGAATATTGACGGTTGAAGTAGGTGTTCGACGTCTTTTCGGGCAACGACTAGCATAATGTCCCTTAACATGATAGTTGAAACATTGAATGTTTGCCTTTGAAATCTTGTTACATTGAGATTGACCAATCTTGTTGTGAAATCCCTGCATCACTGGTTGTACTGCTGCTTCTGGGGTCTTGATCAAGGTTGCTTCTTGCGGTCCGTTGAGTTGAGACTGGTTCACAAAAAGTCTAGAGCTACTGGCAACATATTGTTCTTGACATACTACCTTCCTTTTTGGGAATCTGGATGACAACAGTTGTCTTCCAAGGAGAGTGTTTTGCCTTTGACAGATTGAGAAATATTTGCTACCTGGTGCAACTTATGAGGTACTTTCACTCTAACTTCTGATGCTGGAACTGCTTGTGGTGCCAAGAAATTTTGTTTCTCCAAGGAATATTGTTTCACAAAATGCCCTTCATTGCCACAAAGGTTGCAAACTTTGTACTGGATCTCTTTCTTTCGGGGGCACTTGTCAAATCGGTGTCCAGTTCTGTCACAGTTATAACAATGGTTATCTTGTTTTGCTTTACCCTTTTGAGGACAACTGTACGAAAAATGTCCTTTTTCACCACATTTGTAGCAGATGACATATTTCCACGGGTGATGGTTTATGGGAGGGGTATTGCTAATGCCATCATCACCACATAATACTTCTGGAGGCTTGGTCTTCTGTAACTCATCAATAGAACACTACTGAGGAGTTGTAGAAGCTTGATTGTTCATTTGTTGTATCATCAGTTGCATAAGTTGAGTCTGAGTCACAAGAAACCGATTCATACTCAAGAAATCTTTGTTGACACATCGGAGGGTTCTTCGGTTCAGCTCGGCAAAGAGCATTGATATTGACAATCGGAACTTCACTAGTGTTGGCATTGATGTTGACCATAGCATTGGGATTTGATGCCTTAGCTTCTTTGTTGAGGTTAGCACTGTGATTCTTCACCATTTGCTGACAAAACAGGCTTTAAGACGAGGGGGAAAAGCATAGACAAGAGAAACAGGGGAGGTTCTAACAACACCCAAAAACCAATTGCCCAAACAAAAGGCAACACAACAATGAAAGACGGTTTTGAAAACAACACAAAGCAACTCGTCTACTCGATTAAACTACTCACTCTAACTGGATAAGGCGGCTCAAATCCAGAATGAACCTTGACCAACTTATCCTATAGGGTTAGTCTGAGGCCAAACTTGCTTCTTTGGTCTTCATCGAACAAAGGTCGGATCCTCACCATGAAGACGAACAACTTCACTAGCAACTTTGCTGAATCGCTCCTCATTTTGAGACAACAGGTCTTGACGTGGAGAAGGGAACTCGATATACCTAATATAGAAGTTATAGGGCAAAGGGAGATCCAATTTACATTCCAAAAAGATGAATGAACAGTAGATACGATGAAGATGGAGTAGATAAGAAACAACTTCAATGATAAAGATGAGAATAGATAGGAGAGAAAAGGCAAGATTAGCACATTATTTTTATTTTTATTTTGTAACATAAGTTTTGAAGTTTCCTAAGAAACGACCATTCTAACTAGGGACACGCCCTACAATCGATATGGCTCGATACCACCTCAGGAGACCCCAGATTTACCATCCAGAAACCTCCATGCATTTACAGTACTAGTCCCGGATCAAGAGCTAGTACACACAATCGAAACAATGGTAAATCAATGACCATATCAGATTAAATATTGAAGTAATGTAACATCCCAATTTTTAGCCTTTTTAATTAATTAATATTATTTTATTGCCATTTATGATTTTTATGAATTTTCTGAATTTATTTGGATTTTCTGAGATTTACTTGAATTAATTTAAATTAAACAATATTACTTTTTGTTAAGGATTAATTATAAATATATAAAGTTAAAATAAAGTTTTTGTGAAAATATTTTATTTAGGTCCAAAATGTCTCAAAGTATTTTTGAGAATTTTCTGAGAAATTTTAGAGTATTTTTAATGCTTTAAATAAATCAAAACGATTTACTGAATTAAATTTAATCGAGAAATCGGGAAAAATCGCCATGAACAATATTGGGCCCGGCCCAGTCACTGTGCAGGCCGGCGGGTTTAAAAAGGAAATTTTTACCGACTGTTGGATCTTGATCCAACGGCCTTCATCACGCCGAAACCAAAATAGGAAACCCTAGCAATGCGGGCCGTCCGATTTGAATCATGCGCCAGTCTTAAATCTCGAAGTCGGTCTCCGCCGCCGTGACCGAGCCGGACACGCCGCCGCCGCCTCAAACCTTCCTTGAATAGCGCACCCCGCCGGGTATAAATAGAGGCCCCGACCCCCTCCCGATGATCACCACTCAGCGCCGCACCGTTTCCCTCACGCGTCGTCGCCGGAGAAGCTTCGAAGCGCGCACGGGAGCTCGCCGGAGTACGAAGAACGTTGCCGAGGTTTCGCGCCGTGTTTCCGTCGCCGTCGGTGATTCTTCCGTCGACTTGGAGGTCGACTCGGATTCGTCGTCCTGCGCCGCGTCGGTTCCGCCGTTCTTTGGTCGCCGGAGCACACCGAGTCGCCGTCGGGCGCGTCGTCGTCCTCAGCGCCGGTCGCCAACGCCGCCACACGACCATCGCCGCTCAGGAGCTTCGGGAGCCGTCGGATCACCATCGAAGCACCAGGATTCGTCCACGTCGCCGGCTGAGGTGGGTAGATAAGCCGCTGACACGTGGCGCCACGTGGACCGTAGGGCTGAGCTGGCATCGCGTGGCGCTGAGTTGGCCGCTATGTGTACTCGACGCCGACAAAGACGGGCCCATTCGTCGCGATGTGAGCCCCACCGAGACACGTGTCAGCCAGCGAAAAATCGGAATTTCCTTTATAAAAATAATTCGCTAAAATCCGGATTTATTATTTTAGGGTATTTTCAGGATTTTCAAACTTCAAAACCTTATAACTTTCGCATACGAACTCCGTTTGAGGTGATTCAAATTCCTAAAAATTTGTAAAAATGAGATATTTCTAATGGTGGCTTTTATTTGAATTTTTGAATTTGTTTGCTCTTTGGTTTTGGTTTTTATTTGCTTTTCTCTCTCGATTCGCGTAGACGTTGAACTGTGCGAGGCTTCGGAAGGGGATTTCATAGCTCAAGAATTATTTCCAGACCAGGAGCAGGAGCTTAACGAAGGCAAGTTGTGCTTTGATCATGTTGCACCCATAAATTAGATTGCATGCTATTTTGGTTTACTTATCACTTGTTATTTCATGAGTACAAACGATTTTGACCTAGATTGGGATTTAGATATTATACCCTCTTGAATTACACCCTACCTTGCTAAATTGTATGCCATGATCCACTTGTTACCCTAGGTTGGTTAATTATAGTTGGTTAATAGAAAATCAACATGGATGGTTAGAACGAAATAGAATTTGCTTAGCCATGCCACGTCATCACATGCTCATGGAATATTGCTTAATAATCTTGATTAATGGAATATGGAACAATGATGATAACTTGTGGGCCATGTGTGGTCGCACAAAGAGATTGAGTTGTTGTGATAACGGAGTCACGTAACGATGTTGATTTGTGAAAAGCACGTGGTGCTTGGTAACCAACCGGGGTAATCACTTTAGATTGAAGCAAGTGGAAGGGCAGGTGTGCGAGGTGGGCTCGATGGAGCCGAGGGTATGTGCATGTCTTGCTTTAATCAATCCTAAGGACTTAACCTTGCGAGCCTTTGACTGAGTCAAACTTGCGACCACACGTCTGTTATGGGGCAGCTTAGTGACTAATTTGCAAATGCTTAACTTAAGTGCTATCATGGTGGTGTGAGTCGGGTGTATGGGGAAACTCACATGGCGCAAGAGGGGGCCCTGTTGTGGTGGTATAGCCCTTGATGTTGAAACCTTAGCGAGTAGCACGGGTTAAGAGGATGCATTGTAAAGGCTTTGTTATAATCGTCACTTTGTGTGGTGCATGGTTATATCGTGTGGGTAAAGTGCATAACCTCTGCAGAGTGTACAAACTATTAGGATAGCCGTGTTTCACAAGATTGAGCAATGCTCGAATTACAATCAAGGGTAGTTAATTAAAACTTGTCAACTGGATGGGATGGCAGGATGCCATGTGATTAATGGAATTTGACTTAGGATGGAAACTTGGTTTACTTGAGAATCACTTAATCTACTTATTTGTTATTATTTGTTTTACTGTCTTTTCAATCTACATTATGTATGTGTTTCAAATGCTGCTTCACTGCTTATGAACCATAAGCCTTCCTTTGGAATAAGCCTGCATATAGTTATAATAGAAATGCATTCTATGCACAACTTGTTGAGTACGTGTTGGTGTACTCACCCTTGCTTACAAACCAACCACCAGTGGAGGAGTCATCGCTTTGTGCTTGAGGAGGACTTTCGGTGGACGCGAGTCACTAGGCCAAGCCTTGTCGATGCGCTGTGGTGTAATCGATGAGTCACTACATCTTCTACGATTTTCCATGCATTTGTCTTATTTTATCTTAGTCTTGCCCTATGAGGCCGAATAAATGTAAGTGATCATAAGATCATACACTAGTTATATTAAATAAATGAAGTCTTATTGTTATTATCGTTGTGTATGATGTGATGCTTACCGATGTTAAGCCGTGTGCACTAGCGTTGATCCTGGGAATAGTGCGGCATACACGGTGGATCCGAATTGGTGAATTCGGGTCACTACAGAGGTGGTATCAGAGCATACTGACTGTAGGTCTTGGCCCTAGTTGGTAGAGTGTCCAAAGCTATTTTCTAAAAGAAAAACCATAAAATTGACTAAAACAACATTCTTGACTCGTCTTATTCTCTACTCCTTACCTTTGCTGGAAATTTACCCCAAATTTTTTTCGGAGAGACCGTTTGAGGATTGAGGACTTATCTATTTCCTTTTGAATAGATGAGGATGGTCCAAGAGTACGGAGAGCAGGAAGGAGGTTACGCCGCAGAGCTATGGCGCATGATGAGGATGCTCGGAGGCTTCGACAGGCCGATCTACCGAGGGGAGACCATAGTACGTGCCGGACTCGACGTTGGCTGGAGGGTTCAGATTACGATCTACGCAACGCGCAAGAGCAAGAGGAAGTTGTTCCATCCGCATCACCGTCAGGAGATCTACACCCGAGGCAGGGATTCAAGCGGCAGCACGTTTGGCGATGAGGCAGCTTGCTCGTACCTACCGCCGAGAGTTGGAAGGCACTGTGTTCCGACATCATCCACGCCGAGACAACCATTTTGACTGAGCGCCAATAGTGGAGGGAGACGCCACAGTTACCCACCTGGTGAGATATGTCATCGCTCAGGAGGATGCCCTCGATGATATGGTTCTGGAGCTGCGGAGAACTCGTAACGAGGCCAGGGATGCGAAAGCTTGGCTTCAAGAGGTCTTAGATCAGTCTCTCCGGAGGATCCATGAGTTGGATGATGCATTATTTGGACCTGAGCCAGAGCCGGAGATGGAGCTACACGACCCGGGCAGGAGACGCACCGAGTCGACTTCGATGGATGAGAGACTTAGGATTAAGTTGAGACTCGAATGTTGAGTCTCGTCCATAAGATAGCATTACCAATTATAATAGACGTTAAGGTTAAGTGCTTAGTTTGGATTTTATTGTTTGCTGTGTGTGCAGTATGCGTTGCAAAGCTTTTAGGCTTATGTAAGCAACCATACCAAGTATTTCAATAAAATAATAAAGTTTGGGTTAAACCTGTTTTCCCCCGCGTTAGAGATTCTTATATCTCATCTGTGCTACTTCTACCCCCGCCTAACCTAAACAGATGGTGAATACTCATGGCAACAATGGAGCGTCAGGAAGTGGTCTCCGCCGGAATGACCATGATGGTACGCCACCCACAAGCCGCCAAGGATATGCAGAACTTGGGAGCTTTTTCAGCGCAAAGACAGACCCGGCTTATGCAAACGATGATGCAACAAATGCAGAATCTGGTGGCCAAGCCGCCAGAACGCCGAAAGAAGGCAACAATGGGCCACGTAACCACTCCAAGTTGGCTGATTTCATGAGAACTCGTCCTCCGACATTCTCAGGCAATGTCAATCCATTGGAGGCCGATGATTGGTTGAGAACCATGGAGAAGAAGCTGCACATCACGCAATGTGAGGGCAATGAGAGGGTGTTGTATGCTTCGCACCAGTTGGAAGGAACCGCTGCAGAATGGTGGGAGAACTACTGCGCAGCGCATGAAGCCCCGCAGGAAATCACATGGGAGGAATTTTCAACTGCTTTTCGCCAGTATCATGTGCCAGAAGGAATGATGGATCTTAAGAAGGAGGAGTTTAGGGCTTTGAAGCAAGGAGGCCAGTCAGTGGCGGAGTATCTAAATAAGTTTACTCAGTTGGCACGCTATGCACCTGAGGATGTGGCTACAGACAAGGCCAGACAGTCCCGCTTTCTAAAAGGGCTGAACTCAGGACTGCAGGTGGGATTGATCACCCACACTTTCCCTGACTTTCAGGAGTTGGTCAATAAGGCTTTGATTCTTGAGGATAAGCGCAAGGAGTTGGGTAAGGACCGCAAGCGCAGGATGGCTAGTCAGGCAGGGCGGCCGAATCATCTCAGGTTGAGGATGACGCCTCAACAGTTTGCCAGGATTCAGCCTCGATTGCCGAAAGCGAGGCACCGCCTCACACCTCGCCCCGCTAGTTAGAGTTTTCAGACTCCAGCACCGATGGGCAATGCAGGATCTGGAAGTCAACAGCCTGATGCTAGAAGGTGCTATTCATGCAATGAGCCTGGGCATTTTGCCAACAAATGTCCAAAGAAGGGAGGAATTACACCAGTCCGCTTCAACTTGAGCAGCACCCCAGCTAAGACCCCAGTGGTAGGAGGAAATCGAGTGCCAGCACAATTGGGAGCATCGCCTCAGACGACCGTGCGTGGAAGGATCAACCACATCACTGGCGATGGAGCTCAGAGGCATCGGATGTCGTGATCGGTAAGTTCCTAGTTAACTCAAGATGCCACTGCTTTTATTTGATTCTCGAGCTTCGCATTCGCTTGTTTCTGAGTTTTGCATGGAAGAATGGATTTTTGTTAAGAATCTTAAATGTGTGCTTCTAGTCCAAACCCCGTGATCGAACTTCAATCTAACCTTGGGTGTTTAGGAGTAAAGTTGCTTATGAATGAGATAGAATTCTAGCTAATCTCATCTTGTTAGATACCCAAACCTTAGATGTTATCTTAGGGATGGATTGGTCATCAAAACACAAGGCTGTTTTGGATTGTGGCCAAAGGATGGTGACCTTAGAAACCTTAGTGGTGAGAAGGTGGAAGTGCGTATACCGCAATCCATGATGGTCATTGATGATCAACAAATGTGAAGGTGGTTAATTTGGAGGATGTACGGTGGTTAGAGATTACCCGAGGTATTTCACGAGGATTTACCGGGCATGCCTTTGGATCGAGATATTGAGTTTGTTATTGAATTGGTACCTGGAACAGCACCGATAGCAAAAAGACCATATAGGATGCCAACCGATGAGTTAGTAGAGATGAAGAAGCAAATTGAGGAATTGCTGGAGAAGGGTTTCATTCGGCCAAGTTCTTCCCCATGGGGAGCGCCAGTTTTGTTCGTCAGGAAGAAAGATGGAAGTTTAAGGATGTGTATCGATTATCGTGCACTTAATGAAGTAACAATCAAGAATAAGTACCCTTTGCCGAGAATTGATGATTTGTTTGATCAGTTGAAGGGAGCAGCAGTTTTCTCCAAGATAGATCTTCGATCAGGTTATCATCAGTTGAGGATTAGAGCAGAGGACATTCCGAAGACAGCATTTTCAACCCGTTATGGACATTATGAGTTCACAGTTATGTCGTTTGGATTAACCAATGCCCCAGCTTATTTCATGAACCTCATGAATAAGGTATTCATGGAATATTTGGATAAGTTTGTGGTTGTCTTTATTGATGATATCCTAGTGTATTCCAAGACGGAAGAAGAGCATGCCGAGCACTTGAGATTGGTTTTGGAGAGGTTGCAAGATAAACAGTTGTATGCCAAATTTAGCAAGTGTGACTTTTGGAAGGAGAAGGTGGAATTCCTTGGCCATGTAATGACCGCTAAAGGAATTGCCGTGGATCCAAGTAAAGTAGAAGCTGTAATGAATTGGGAGTAACCGAAGACAGTCACGCAGATCCGTAGTTTTCTAGGAATGCACTACAAAAGGACACCCCTTTTTGCAACGCATATATGCGTTGCTAAAAGTCCGTATATGCGTTGTTAGGGTCTATACCAACGCATAATTATGCGCTGCCTATGCCGCCGTTGTTAGGGCTATTGCAACGCTTATATATGCGTTGGAAAACCCTACTATTAACCGTTGCTAAATTGCAACGGATATTTATAGACTCTGACAACACTTACATTTGTTTGTACCGCCCATGGGCAGCTTACCTCTAAAGCTTGTTGCAACATTTAGATTGAATTGTGGTAACGCTTATATGCGTTGCAAGAAATTAACCATTGAAAAAATAATTAATATTTATTTGGAGCCAAATAAATATGTACAGATGCACAATGCGATTTGAAACTTTTCCAGATCATCCAAGGCACACACATAGGACATAAGCACAAATCGGTCTATATTAAAACAAATATTCACATTATAGAGTAGCATCCACAAATTAATTCATCACATAACTGTGTTCAAACATTTTTCTTTGTGATAGCAAGATATATACAAAGGAATCCTCTTAAATCAAAGTCATGACAGATCTTGATCCAAAGTAAATGAGAAGCAAAGCACTAATTTCAATGGAAGCCCTCACATCCTCAAGTAGTCATGTCTTTGGTCCCAAACTGAAAACAAAATGGAAAGAAAATATTCAGGCAAGTCAATCGAAACCAACATTAATTATTTTCGAGGTACTATATTCAAACCGAGAGGAAGTGTAAAAGTTAGAAACAAGCAAAGTTAGAAACATCACCTTGTGGTCAAATAAAACAAAATCCTGTGTTGTTATTCATCCGATGGGATCAAATAGTTGTTTCAATCTGCAAATGGATTTGGAATACTTTAATTCAATGCAATAGTTAGGAAAACAATGCCATGTTAAGTATCATGATAGAACATACACAACTTGAAGGCCATGCTATAGGATTGCCGCCCACGCTCCAATAACCTCGGTTGTTGTATGGTCATATTAGTGGTTCATCACCACAACAATAAGACCGACACGCACCATCCAACATTCTTTACCTAACTGAACACCTCCAACTTTATGTTTTGGGTCACAACCAAGTATTGTGCCTAAGGCAACCTTCTTATTTTGATTCCTCCACTCTTCAATATAACGTGAGTGCCAACCTAATCCACATGTCCAAGTATATGAATAAATATATGCATAGTATTAACATAGTTATGGCAAGCAAGATCAAAGTGTACCATTATTGAGTTGTGAGTGGCCGCTCGGTTGTACCAGTGATGTTTGAACAAAAGAATGTAATCAAGAAAAGTAGGCTATAGAAACAAGATGTAGAGTCCGAAACTGAAATCCTCGCACTATATACAACTTGGTTGTGGCAAAGTAATGAAACCTAAAACAGCTTATTAGAAACAGGACTACAGCCAACAAATGTTCAAAAGAGTATCAAGTTCTGAATTTTTACAGCTTAGTGGAATGATTAGATATCCAAACAACCTTGTCAAAATCTATTCCTATCTTATATTCCAACCATTCTCGAAGTCTAAATGAAATTCATTCAAATAGTCTAAATGTTCATATGGCGGGATATTATCGCCGATTCATTGAAGGATTTTCAACGATTGCGAGACCTGTCACGCAATTGTTGAAGAAGGAGAAGAAGTTTGCATGGACGCCTGAGTGCGAGAATAGTTTTCAAGAATTAAAGAAGAGATTAACATCTGCCCCTGTGTTAGTATTGCCGGATGTGCAGAGCAGTTTTGACATCTACTGTGACGCATCGCGACAGGGTCTTGGATGTGTGTTAATGCAGGATGGCAAGGTGGTGGCCTACACATCAAGGCAGTTGAGGCCTCATGAGGGGAATTACCCAACGCAAGACTTGGAGTTAGCAGCCGTAGTGCATGCTTTAAAGATATGGCGTCACTATCTCATCGGAAATAGATGTGAGATATACACGGACCATAAGAGTTTGAAGTATATATTCACTCAGTCGGATCTTAACATGAGGTAGAGGAGATGGTTGGAATTGATAAAGGATTATAATGTTGGAATCCATTATCACCCTGGAAAAGCTAATGTGGTGGCTGACGCTTTAAGTCGGAAGAGTCACAATATCCTACTCCAATCCAGTCACCAATCGCTATTTGAGTCCTTGTTGGAATCGGATTGTTTTGTGGTTTTCCTCGCCGAGTCCTAGTTGTGTTAGGGTTTCTCCTTCATAAACCCTAATCCCCACCTCCTGTTAGCCATATCGCCACCCCTCATCACAGAACCTGCCACCACAGATCATCGCGTTCCATATCCACTCCATACGCCCTTGAGTTTGGAGAGGTGCTGCCTAGAAAACCCCGATTCGAGTCCTTAGTAAAACGCCATAACTTTCGTGATACGGACTCGGAATTAGGCGAATTTTTTTTCACGGACATCTACAGAAAATTTTACATCCGATTCTCCCCACTTTGTTGGGTTTGCCGAATTTATTTTGTGAAATTCCTCAGGAAGATTGAGTTTTCGGCCGCCGAAGTTTGAGCACGCTTTTCGGAAAACACTTCTTATTTCATATCGGTTTCATCTTACATCTGTTCAGGCTGAAAATTTGTGTATTGTCTACCTTTGTACTCCTGATCCTAGGAAAAATATCAGAAAAATCAAAGAAAAATAAAAAAAATTATGAAAGAAGCCTAAAGCAAAAAAATTTGTGAAGGAAGCGAAGAGCAAAAAAAAAGAGGACAGGAGCAAGGGTAGGTGTTTTTACCGTGCCTGATAAAAGTGTTTTGCTGTTATGCTGATATCCGTTCATATAATCTGACACCTTGTTGCTTGTTTCTATACCTTCCTTGCTTTCTGCCGCAGCTAGAATAAGGACACGTTTAGACCAGCAACTAGGGCAAGTGCTTTTGGACATTTATTCAGCATTACTATCTGTTACTGAATTGTGTGCCACTCAATACATATAACCTTCCTACAGCTCCACATATACATCCTTCTGATCAGCACAGGTTATTGACCCTTGCAATCGCTTCATCACGCCCTCACGGTGTCACGAACCAGCCACCGGTTGCACCGTCCCTCGCTGTGTTGGTAAGAACCGGGTAAGAACTTGGTAAGATTGCTTGAGAGCGTGAGATCCCACCTAGTAGTTCATAGGGCTCATAATACTTGTGTTTGTGTTTCTTCGTCCTTTTCGCGCTAACCATGGCAGGTGGCAAGAAGGGCAGGAACGAGGATGATGATGTTACCATCGAAGACTGTGTCCTTCATTCAGAGTTGTCGACCATGCTGGAGGAGATAAAAATGATGTTCAAGGAGCATGCCATGACGACGAACAAGACCCTTGAGAGCATCGATCGACGAGTTTCCACCCTCACCGAGAGGATGGATGCCGTCGAAAAACGCCCTCCAGCGACCATTGATGGAGGTGCATCCGTCAACAACGGCGCCAACCACGACAACAACGACCATGATGAGGATGGTGATTTTGAGGAAGATGAAGATGAGCAGCAACGTGCCGCCAGGGAACGTGCTGCTCAACGAGACGCCCGTCTGCATGACCGTCTTCGCCGCAACCATCACGGTATGGGAGGTAATAACCAGAACCGCAATGATGATCCTTTCGCTAAGGTAAAATTCACCATCCCTTCCTTTTCTGGAGCTTATGATGCTGATGCTTACTTAGATTGGGAGATGACGGTCGAGCAGAAATTTAACTCCCATCTAGTTCCCGAGATTCATAGGGTTAGACAAGCCACTAGTGAATTTAAAGATTTTGCTATAATCTGGTGGAATGAACTAGTAAATGCCCGCCACAACCTGATTCTTGGGCGAGATAAAAGATGCTATCGTAATAGATTTGTTCCTCCTTCCTACCAACGTGATATGTGCAAGAGATTGCAACGATTAGATCAAGGTAGTATGACTGTTCAGGAATATTACCAAGAGCTTCAAAAGGGTATGTTACGTTCTGGGGTAATAGAGGAACCTGAGGATAAAATTGCTCGTTTTTACGGTGGGTTGCGCCCGTAAATTCAGGATATTGTTGATTATAAAGAATATACAATGTCAATCGCTTGTTTCAACTTGCTATGTTAGCAGAGAAGGAATTGCAGGACGCCATTCCAAGAGCAGAGCAATGCGGCAAAGACCTTCACGCCTTAACGACTACGGGACAAGCGAAGCGATGCTTTCTTCCACCTTTCGACCAGCGGCGCCGCCACCTTTGACGAACACACGACCGGCAGCGACGGCACCACCCACCCGTGCCGTAGACAGCAGCAAGTCGACCCCGCCAACACCGGCCAAGAGCTCCTCCGTCGCTTCCACAGGCCGTACATCGACGGGAATTCGCTGCCACAAGTGCCAAGGGATTGGCCACGTCAAGAGAGAATGCCCTAGCCAGCGGGCATACATCACCACCAATGATGGAGGTTACATCAGCGCCTCCGATGTTGAGGACGAGATCGATGACACCAGGGTGGACGACGACGAGGTCGATGATGATGCCACCTTTGGCGCCGAGGATACTGCTGCAGACAGTCCATCATTGTCCAGCGTGTCCTTAGCGCATGATGGAGCAAGCGAGCAGCAAGAAGCCACAACTTGTTCCAGATTTTCTTCGTCATCAACAACCGACGGCGACGTGATCATTGACTCGGCAAATGCAACAACTTGGTGAGTACAGATTTGGTCAAGAAGCTTGGCTTGACCACACGCCCGCACTCCACATCCATACCACATTCAAGATGGTGAATGATTCCGCAAAGCTAAGGTAACACAAACAGATTCAGTTCATTTTTCCATTGGTTCCTATTCGATTTTTTTGATTGTGATGTGGTGCCGATGCAAGCTTGCTCTCTTTTATTGGGTCGCCCATGGGAATATGACATCGATGCACTTCACCACGGTAGAAGTAATAAATACACTTTTATGCATAAGGAAAGAAAATTATACTTCTACCTTTGACCCCGCTGAAATTGTTAACTGATAGGGAGCGGATTGCTAATGACAAGAAACCCATTGATGAAAAATCTGAAATTCAGCACGTAGCCAACCAAATTAAATTGAGGAATCCGTCGCCTTGCTTGCTACAAAATATGATCTTGCTGCAATTAGTGATGATGCTTTGTGCTATCTTTGTGCTATGCAAAGATGCTTTGTTTTCATTGGATGATCTGCCCAAGATTTTGTCTCGTCTTTGTCACTAACCTTTTGCAGGAGTATGTGGATGTTTTTCCTTTGAGATACCTCAGACTCCCACCCATACGAGGGATTGAGCACCAAATTGATTTGATACCTAGAGCGAGTTTGCCAAACCGAGCCGCTTATAGGACCAACCCCGAGGAGACTAAGGAGATTCACGCCAAGTACAAGATCTTTTGGACCATGGTATGTACGTGAGAGCCTTAGTCCTTGTGTTGTTCTCGTTATTTTGGTTCCTAAGAAAGATGGCGGTTGGCGCATGTCGCGAGATTGTAGAGCCATTAACAATATCACAATAAGGTACCGTCATCCTATTCCTAGGCTAGACGACATGCTTGATGAGTTAAGTGGTTCTATAATTTTCTCTAAGGTTGACTTGCGTAGTGGATACCACCAAATAAGAATGAAATTGGGAGATGAATGGAAAACAGCTTTTAAAACCAAGTTTGGATTGTATGAGTGGTTAGTCATGCCTTTTGGTTTAACTAATGCACCGAGCACCTTCATGCGCTTAATGAACGAGGTTTTACGAGCTTTCATTGGGAAATTTGTGGTGGTTTATTTTGATGATATATTGATTTACAGACGTCATTACATGAACATCTTGATCATCTACGTGCTGTTTTTGATGCTTTGCGTCTTTGCACGCTTATTTGGTAACCTCGAGAAGTGCACTTTTTGCACCGAACGAGTATAGTTTCTTGGCTATGTTGTGACTACAGGAATTGAGGTTGATGAAGTCAAGGTGCATGCGATTAAGAGTTGGCCAACGCCACGACAATTTCACAAGTGCGGAGCTTCCACGGACTTGCCGGATTTTACCGCCGCTTTGTGAAGGATTTCAGCACCATTGCAGCCCCATTGAACGAGTTGACGAAGAAGGGAGTTACGTTCCATTGGGGGCAAGCACAGGAGAATGCCTTCAATCTTTTGAAAGATAAGCTTACTGATGCACCTTTACTTCAACTTCCTGATTTTAATAAGACCTTTGAGCTTGAATGTGATGCTAGTGGGGTTGGAATTGGTGGTGTTTTGATGCAAGACAGCAAACCTGTTGCTTACTTTAGCGAAAAATTGAGTGGCCCTGTCTTGAATTATTCCACGTATGATAAAGAATTGTATGCTCTTGTGCGATCCTTAGAAACGTGGCAACATTATCTTTGGCCCAAAGAATTTATTATTCATTCTGATCATGAGTCGCTAAAACATATTCGCAGTTAAGTGAAACTGAATCGTAGACATGCTAAATGGGTTGAATTTATTGAATCTTTTCCTTATGTTATCAAACACAAGAAAGGGAAGGATAATGTGATTGCTGATGCCTTGTCTAGGAGATATACCATGTTGTCCCAACTTGATTGTCGTATATTTGGATTGGAATCAATTAAAGAACAATATGCTCATGATGATGACTTTAAAGATGTCTTGCTGCATTGCAAAGAGGGAAGAACATGGGACAAATATGTGATAAACGATGGATTTGTGTTTAGAGCTAACCGCTTATGTATTCCAGTTGGATCCGTTCATTTTCTTTTGATACAGGAGGCCCATGGAGGAGGTTTGATGGGTCATTTTGGTGCCAAGAAGACGGAGGCCATGCTGTCCGCCCACTTCTTTTGGCCGAAGATGAGGCGAGACATTGAGAGGTTTGTATCCCGCTGTACTACATGTCAAAAGGCTATGTCACGATTGAATCTACATGGTTTATATATGCCTCTTCCTGTTCCTAGCACTCCATGGGAGGATATATCTATGGACTTTGTTTTAGGACTGCCTAGGACCAAGAGGGGGAGGGATAGTATTTTTGTGGTGGTTAATAGATTTTCTAAGATGGCTCACTTTATTCCTTGTCATAAGAGCGACGATGTTTGTTAATATTGCTAACCTTTTCTTTCAAGAAATCGTTCGCTTGCATGGTATGCCTTCTACTATTGTTTCAGATCGTGACGCCAAGTTTTTGAGCCACTTTTGGAGAACTCTATGGAATAAATTGGGGACCAAGCGGCTGTTTTCAACAACATGTCATCCCCAAACCGACGGCCAAACCGAGGTAGTAAATCGTACATTATCTACTATGTTGAGGGCTGTTTTGAAGAAGAATTTGAAGATGTGGGAAGAGTGTTTGCCGCATGTTGAGTTCGCTTATAATAGGGCGGTACATTCCACCACCAAGGTAAGTCCTTTTCAGGTAGTGTATGGCTTCAATCCCCGTGCTCCTATTGATCTATTACCTTTACCTACTAGTGAACGAGTTAATCTTGATGCTAAGGAACGTGCTGAATTTATTCTAAAATTGCATGAAAAGACTAAAGAAAATATTGAAATGATGAATGAAAGGTATAGGACTGCGGGAAGTAAAGGTAGAAAGGAAGTAAAACTTGAACCGGGTGATTTAGTATGGTTACACTTGCGAAAGGATCGTTTTTCAGAATTGAGAAAGTCTAAATTAATGCCTAGAGCTAATGGTCCTTTCAAGATACTTGAGAAAATAAATGATAATGCATATAAACTTGAGTTGCCACCCGAATTTGGGGTTAGTCCCAC
Source organism: Guadua angustifolia (assembly GCA_036346375.1). Taxonomy (NCBI): domain Eukaryota; kingdom Viridiplantae; phylum Streptophyta; class Magnoliopsida; order Poales; family Poaceae; genus Guadua; species Guadua angustifolia. The sequence goes on along the minus strand of CM070514.1, from coordinate 6,995,431 downwards.
ATTTAACATTGCAGATTTGAAACCGTTCATGGGAGAAGAAGATGAGCTTGAGTCGAGGACGACTCCACTTCAAGAGGGGGAGGATGATGAGGACATCACTTTTATGCATACGATCGAGCCTCCTCCAGTTGTGATGCAAGGACCCATCACAAGAGCACGAGCACGGCAATTGAATCAACAGGTGAGCTCGTTCCTAAGTGCCCGTGCATATACTTGTGAGGATGGTATGCTACCTAATGATATTATTGATTATCTTGTACTTAGGAACTTTGGAGAGGACCATGAATGCCTTGAAAACCAGCAAGGACCAGGAGGGAGGCAAGGAGGGTGTCCAAGTCAAGTTGGAGGTTCAATTCATCTCGGAGTCGACTACCTCGGCCACCAGGAGCAGCGTTCACTAAAATCGTCGCCCAGACCACAAACGGGCTCCGATTTTGATGATCCACATATGTCTCGAAAGCTAAGGAGATAAACTTTCCAATGGCACTAGTTTCAGGTCATTTGGACTTCGGAGTCGATAGGAATTTACGTTTCAAGCTGGCGGACAGAAACTGTCACAGGGTGCTACGTCACCAATTTGGGCCGTTGGCCCATGTATCGTGTTGGAGTCCCTCACGGACGCGTCTAGGGTTTCTAGGATGTCCCTTAGACCTTATAATCAGTAGCCGCCGCTAGGGTTTGAGGCAGGTTTTGCTTATATCAATTCTGTCTTTGAACAGTATCATCGTTCATCGGTTTGTGAGACCCCAACTCGTGAGCTTCATCCTCAATTGCAAATTCAGTTGCATCTTTCTTGTTCTTGCTTGTGTTCTCGATTCATTGGCAGGGATTAGCCTTCGTGGCGAGGTCAACCGGCAGCGCACGGTTGATAACCAGAGGACGCGTGGTGCTGCGATTGCATGGGTTTTGATCGTGCAGATCAAGAAGCCGGATCGTGTGTGTCCCGCGCCGCCTAATCGACTTATCATCCACCTGACGGAAGTTCGGGCATCCCCTTCCCCATCAGTGCTGGAGCCGCTGCTGCCGCTGAGGAGGATGGCCAGGGCGACGCTAGGGAAAGGAAGGGGAGGGAGCTGGCGACCGGCAGGGAGGAAGGAGAGGCACGCAGCTCCCCTGGATGCAGTCGGCCAGAGGAGAAAATGGAGGAGGCGCCTGCTGGCTTGGGGAAGAAAAATCGGTAGAGGCTGGGCTTGGGAGGAGCAATGACAGCCACACATTCAAAGAGAGAGAGATGAGGCTAGGAAAAAGTAGGTGGAGAGGGGAAATGCCCAAAAAAACCCTCCCAAACCCTAAAACCTTTATCCCTAACCCCTCCAGATGGCCAACCTCCTCTGAGATCACCTGCCAGACAATTCCAGCTCAACCGACTGAAGGAACAAAAATTTTGGAGCAAGGTTTCGCAATATTACACTTGGAGCCTTGGATCAACAACGGCATCATGATGTACTTTCGCTTCATGCACAACCATGGAGGAATGTTATAGATACATAGTGTAACAGGCCAGGTGCTATGGTTGCTGCTCAATTCTCCGAAAGGATTCATCCTATCGGTACTTAACCCAAACCTTATGTTTCTCACCTCATCTGCGAAGTCTGGCACGCCCGGTCGACTTTCCTCCACTTGTGAGCCATCTGCAGGGTGTCTAAGCATCCCGTCGTCCTTACGCTCTTCTTTGTGCCAACGCATCATCTGGGCATGCGCTTTGTTAGCAAACATACATTTCAATCGGGGGATCACAGGGAAATACCACAACACTTTAGTTGGAGGTCTCTTCTTCTTCGCTCCCCATCTATTTCACTGGATCATCACGCTTCACCTTATACCGTGATTCTTTGCACATCGGACAAACATCCAAATCGGCATACTCATTGCGATACTGAGGATACAATCATTAGGACATGCGTGTATCTTCGTACTTCCAATCCCAAAGGGCGACAACTTGCTTGGCTTCATATGTAGATTCGGCGAGTGTTATCTTCGAAGTAACTTCTTACGAGTGATAACAACTCATCGAATCCCTTATCCGACACACCATTTGTAGCCTTCCATTGCATGAGTTCCGATGTGGTGCGCAGCTTTTTGTGGTCCCGCCTACGTTTGGGTACAAAGGAGTTACGTGGTCCTCTAACATCTTGTTGGAACTTCTCGAACTATCTTTCATCTGCGTAGTCTCCCTCTCCATCACGCAGCATCTGGTCTAGCTCATCATCACCAAAGTCACCAAGTGTTTCTTCCACGGAACAGTATTGTGTGCCATCCGGGATACTGTTGAATCCATCTTCCTCTTCCTCGCCTTCTTCATCGTCTTCCTGGCTAATCGGTTCTACTTCGTCATGGTTGGTCCAACAGGTATAGTTTGGCATGAAACCTCTCATGATCAAGTGGTTTATAACTTGCCATCGCTGGGAGTGCTCCTTCTCGTTCTTGCAATCTACACACGGACAACATATGAAGCTACTTGGAGGCAAGAATGCAACGGCCGCATCGAGAAAAGCCTGCACGCCATCAATGAACTCTCTCGAGCGACGGTCCGCATTGTACATCCATTGCCGATTCATCTACAACAAGTTATAATTTCATTAAAAATTATAACAAATTTCGTTACAAAAATTATAACCTAACTTATAGTTACATTTAAAAATCTAAAGCTCGATCACAACCACTTAAATCCAACAAAAAAAGCTCCACCTACATCGTCATCCAATTAAAGACCTACCTTTCTAATTATTTTTTATCCCTTCCTACCTTTGTAATTATTTTTTATCCTTCTACATGTTTTTCTATTTTATTTCATACACCAATAATTACTTCCTTGCAATATTGTACCTAGATCTCCTCAACTTATTGTGATATTTAAGATTCTAAAGCTAACAACCACCTAGATCTAAAGTTTCCAATCACCTTTACCTTGTAATGTCATATTTTGAACTAGATCTCCACCCTACATCTTCATACAACAACAAAAACAAGCATAGAAAACAAATTTTTGATCATGGTCTTTGTCGGGACCCGAATTCGCAATCCGGAAACCCTCTGTGTTTTCGTGACTAGTCCTGAGATCAGAGCTAGTGCCCACAGCTAACAAAGATGAATATCACAATCATACACAACGGATTAATAAATAAAGAATTCATCTTTTAATATAACATGTTGAACAACCTTAAGGTCAACTTACAATTGTGAAGCCTAGATGGCTTCAACTCGAGTAAAACGAATGCAATGAACGAAGAACGTCGATGAATCCCATCAATATGCCACGTGCAACCGACAAGGTTCAACTCCTAGATATTCGCCGCTCGTGGAACTTCTCCTCCTTGAAGTTGTAGTCATCTTCTCATCGATGATTTGTTGTTTGCAAGGGGGTGAGTACACACCGTACTCAACAAGTCATGCATGTAATGCGATTCTATTACTACATGCATGGCTTATTCCAAAGGAATGGTCAATGGTTCTTTTGCAATAAAGCAGCATTCACAAATAATCATAGTAGATTGAAAACCAGTAAAATAAGTAATATCAATATTAAATTTCACAATCATTCTCAAGTAAAGAATTTCTCATCCTTAATCAATTTCCATATCACATTGTCCACATTCCCAACCTCATTTTTATCAAAATCTATCCCTTGACTGTAATCCCCGAGCAATATTCAATACCGTGAACACGGCTATTCGAATAGTTTTTACACTCTGCAGAGGTAATACACTTTACCCATAAGATATAATCAACTCACCACATCAGCCGTGAATTGCCATACAATAGTATGCGAATGAGCGATCATAACAAAGCCTTTTCAAAGATCCATCTAAACCCAGTACTGCCCGCTAAGGTTTCAACACTGAAGGGATACACCTCCACAACAGGGCCCCCCTCTTGCGCCTGTGAGTTTTACCACCCGTACACCCGGGACTCACTCCACCACGACAGTACCGAAGAATAGATTTCACAATTTACTCAGCTAGGTTCATCCCATTCTAGAACTTGTGGTTGTATAAATGACTCAGGTCAAAGGCTCGCAAGGTTAAGTTCTTAGTTGACCGAAGCAAGACTAACCAAAAGTTTATCACATCAACATGTCATAAAACCAAATGCGACCGCGTTACTGTTTATTTAATCCGAATTACTAAATATCACCAATAAAATCGAAATAAATATCAAACGACCGTTCAAAAATCCGGAAAAAATCGAACGTGACCCACGGCCTTAGTAACACAAATAAAATATTATTACATAAAATAATAATTTTATTCATGTACAGTAAATACTTTTATATTGTTTTTAATATCTTTTAATTTAGAAAATACTAAAACAACCCCAAAAATTCTAAGAAAATTCAGGAGTTTAATTAGGATATTTTGAGATCAACTAAAATATTTTGGTACCACCAAATATTTTATTTTATATCAACATATATTTTTATTTTGTTAAAGCTTTGGAAAGGCTTTAGAAAATATATAATTTAACAAATGTAGGAAATTTCACGAAATTCCCTTAGGTTTATTTATATTAAATAAGATAGTTTTAGCAAAACCAAATCTTTTATTTTGTCTCCAAACTATATTTTTAATTAATGAGACTTTTGGAAAGGTTTTGAAATCAAGATTTTAACAAATAATGGGAAAATTCACCGAAGTTCCTTGTGATATATTTTTAAAATTAATTCCAACTTAAATAAGGTTTTTATATTTTTTTAAGGAAATAGTTTTAAGTTTTTCTAAAAATAGGCAAAAGTCTTTTTCTTTTGAACTTTAGAGAAATCCAGAAAATAAAGAGGAGACAAATAAACTTGAGACAACCGATAAAAATAATAATTTAAAATATATTTTTTATCCTATTTTTGAAATGAAATTTTGGGATGTTACAGTCTTGCCTAAAAAGTTCAAGATTTCTCCACATCTATTGAAAAAATAGCAATATCTAGGTGAGAAGGATGTTCACATGATGTTACTAACCTTGAAACACTTAATTTGTAGCTAATCACCCCTAATTAAAAATTTGGACAGTACCTCCCCAAGAATAGCGCTGGGCCAGCCCTTCTCTGTTCGATCACCTCTGCTAGCTCGTGGAGGAAGAAGGGTTTAAATGCGCTGCACGGGAGGGCTGGAAGCCCTCTCTGGACCGTTGCCTACGAACCGCTTCTGGTGCGAACATCACAACGGGTTTGCATCAAACCGCTTCTAATAGGCCGGTTGTGATGCCCAGTTCTGTAGTAGTGACTATGCAAATATACTACGAGCGACTTGGGGGAAATGAGTTTGTATATATTTTGATGCTCAGTTCTTCCTCACTTCTAGACTTATAGGTACTCTATCCACAAACCGGCAAATGTTTGAACTTTGAAGGTACACGTATTCATCATTTAAAACCATGGATGCATCCATGGAACTCGATCGTGAACATTTCAAGCATACAAGATTGATTTATCCATTGATATGTAGTATCTGTTACACAATATCATCTAATCGATCAGAATATAATGTAGAGAACAAGAAGGCTAGTGAATAAAGTACTTTGAATGTAAGTAACAACCTGCCTGCTTGCTTGCCTCCCCTAGCAACAAAGCACTAGCTAGAGCACAGAAGAACACAGTTCATGTAACACAGACACTTTGATCTCCGAACAAAAAAATATCAAAAGGATATAAAATTAAGAGAAGAAAGCTAAAAATTAATCCTGTCGATCGATGGAAATCGCTTTCCATGGTTGCATGGATCACGCATGGCTGTCTTGTGTCTGGCGCACTGCACTGCAGCGTGTGGCCTGGACATCGTCGACATGCATGGCGAGCGGTCGCTTCTTTATTCTCCTGGTCGCTAGCTGACCTGCTCGCCGATGAGGTCGAGGCCGACGGCGAGGAACGTCACGCCCTGGAAGAGCAGAAAGTAGAAGTGCAAGCCCTGTGCCGACAGCAGGCTGCGCGCGGCGGCGGTGAGGAGGAGGAAAGCGAGAGCCAGCTCCTTCTTGAAGATCCGATTCGGCGCCTTGGCCTTGCTGCTCTTCTTGGCCGGCGTGGCTGGCGCCGGCGACGTGGCCGCGTCCTGGTCGTTCTTCTCCTGCAGCTTGGCCCACTCCTCGTGCTCCTTGAGCTTGCCCCACTCCATGAGCCCGCCCTCGGACACTCCGCGGACGAGGTTGGTCGGCCTGGCGAGCTCGTCGGCCTCCGCCAGTGCGAGGATGTCGGACTCCGACGAGGTACGGCCGGCCTTCTTGGTGACGATCCACTCGTAGGAGCTCCCCAGCTGGAACAGCCCAGACACCATGGCGTTGAACTTGGTGACGGACATCGTGTTCTCGAAGAGGAGGTAGGGGATGACAAAGGGAAGGACTTGGGCGCCGGTAGGATGTTGAGCACCGACATGATCACCGGCACGTAGCAGATGACCCAGATCGGCAGCTCCGCCTCCGGCACGAACATGGTCAGCGGCAGGATCACGCAGAAGAGCGTGAAGGAGTAGAAGGGCAGGACCAGCTTCCGCAGCAGGAAGAAGAGCATCACCAGGTTCGCCTTCTTCCAGAACGGGATCTGCACACCGACAAAGCAACCAACCATGGCGTCAGCATTCGAGGTGGCAATGGAGGAGATGTAAGTGTCTGCTTGTCTGTCCATTAAATTACCTTGGACTTGAAGACGGCCGGGAGGCAGAGGCGGAAGAGCTGCATGGGGCCGGAGTGCCACCGGTGCTGCTGCTTCCGGTAAGCCTCGTACGACTCCGGCAGCTCGCATAGAACCTTCATAAATGCAAAAATGGTACACGTTTAGCTCACCGTGTAATTAATAGCGAGCATAAATGAAGTTTAATGGCTTGATTCCTGGGAGTAGTTTCATGCGAGGATACCTTGACGTCGTTGAGGAAGATGAACTTCCAGCCGTTGAGGTGGGCGCGGACGGCGATGTCCATGTCCTCCACGGTGGTGCGCTCCATCCAGCCGCCCGAGTCCTCAAGTGCTTCGATGCGCCACACGCCGGCGGTGCCGTTGAAGCCGAAGAAGTTGAGATAGACGCCGTTGACCTGCTGCTCGACCTCGAAGTGGAAGCACAGGTTGATGTTCTGCAGCCGGGTCAGCAGGTTCTCGTCCTTGTTCACGAAGCTCCAGCGCGCCTGGACCAGCCCAAGCTCCGGGTTTCCCTGCGATATTTGCATCCCCGAGTGCCGACATGTCAGGGTTAGTCCATACTGAAAGTGGGGTGTTGGGGTGTAAATAATTGTGTCACTGACTGGTGGGTCTGAAACATAGTCCGTCCACGGTCGCGGTTACTACCGATTAGAGTTTTTACTATTTTTGTGAGGTACGATGATACCATCAAATTACACTTCAACTCTTGTACCTATTGGCATATCTATTCTTTAAACTTTTGATATCTCTTGGTACTAACTAAGTGTATATTTTGATATTTCGAGAATGGTAAAAGGACTCGATTTGTATACATAGTTGTGAAACACAAAAGTTTGTCCTAACGTGGAGGTGTATCATTAGATGCCTACATGGTTGTTGTTTCTCTGTTTTTTTTTCTTCATAAAAGACAAGTGTACTACCCATTTCGGTCAAACCTTAGAATTAAGTCAACCAAATATAAGATTTGCACTTGAATGGTCCATGCCCTACATCTAACTAAACTACCAGAACACTTTCTTGTCACATGGCCAAATGGTAGTCAACACGTCACATGCCTTACTTATTCTTACAGATGCACTAACCAAAAAGATTACTGATCATGAAGTCATGCCTTTATTAGGCTCACATACCAAGTTAAATCGGATGCATTGTAAGTCTAGCTCATCTTACTGGGTGCTAGGGAGACGCATCACGCGAATTATTCTACTCGTTCTTCGACACTAGCCAACTAAATTAAAGAGACTCTTGCACCATTGAGACTAGATATGTGCCTATACGTTGCAATGGAAACTCAATTTGCGATAAAAAGTTTATTTGCAAAGAGCACAAACAGTGGTAAAAGTGGGTAACTAAAGAGCAGTGACAAAGGTGAATAATTTTGATGAAGTGACGCTGGAAGAACTCTTACTTTATATAGTAGAGATTTAAGACCTAGATGTGTAGAGAAGTATCTATTCTATTACATGAGACTTTTTGCCATTCTTACGAGGTATCAAGCTATACATTACACCGGTATTAAGAAGTACCAAAAGGTTAAAGGGTAGAGGTACAAGAGTTTATGGGTAATTTAGTGGTATCTCCTAAGGATGGTAATAACTCTGCTATTAGATATGTGAGACATTATACTCTTACCATCTTTGGGAGGTAAAAAAAAACATACAAATATCTAATAGATAAAAAATTGTGCTCACAAGCCAATAAAAACATCTGAGGGCTATTTAGCAATTCCAAAATTTATACTGAACTAGTCGCGAGGGTGGTAAAAAGCTGCTACATATGTAGAGGAACATATGATGTACTACCTTGAAATGCGGCACGGTGAGCTTGAGGAAGTCGGGGTTGGGCTGGAAGTCGGCGTCGAAGATGGCGACGAACTCGTAATCCTTGACGTAGTCGCAGCTCATGGCGGACTTGAGGTTGCCAGCCTTGTACCCGGTGCGCGCGAGGCGGTGGCGGTAGATGATGTTCACCCCCCTCTGGCTCCACTTGGTCACCTCCGCCTTGATCAGCATCTGGCACGTCTCGTCGTCCGAGTCGTCCAGCACCTGGATCAGCATCCTCTCCCTCGGCCAGTCGATCTGGCACACGTGCGACATCGACGTCTCGTACACCTGCACACACACGTACACCCCAACCACACGTGTCAACTCCCAACAAGTACGTACGTACGTACAGCTAGCGTTGTCCGTGGCGCATTGGCACGTGCCAAGTTGCGCTGATTGCTGCTGCTACTGACCTCTTTCTCGTTGCACATTGGCATCTGGACGAGGACCATAGGGAAGTAGGCGTCGCCGTCGCCGCTCTCGACGTCGGAGTTCTTCCGGGGCTTCGAGGAGGCGTGGGCGCGGGGCTTGATGCCGCGGAACTTGATCCAGAAGCAGCCGAGGCAGAGGACGACGCGGTCGACGGACTGCACCATGAAGAGGACGATGCAGAAGGCGGACAGCTTCTGGATGGCCCAGGAGATGTAGTCGGTGCGGAACGAGAGCCACGCCACGTACGCGCGGTGGAGCCACCCCTCGATCTCCTGCTTCTCCGGCATGCGGAGGTGCTCGGGGAGCTGCCGGAGGTTCTCCGGGAGGTGGCGGAGGTGCTCCGGCAGGTGCTGCAGGTTCTCGGGGAGCTGCCGGAGGTACTGCTCCGGCAGGTCCCGCGGGAAGTGCCAGCCCTTGAGGTAGGCCACCGTCTCGAAGGCGAGCATGGCGAGGGAGAGGAGGAGGAACGCGCGGAGGAACCGGAGCATGATCCGGCCCCGGCCGGAGGCGTTGGCGTCGTTATCGCGGCTGCGGCGGACGCGGCGTTTCACTGCGCCGAGGAGCGCCCAGAAGCCCGCTGCGAGCCAGGCCACGCACCCGACGGCGCGGTGCGCGCGCAGGAGCAGCACCCACGTGAACTGCTTGGCGTTCTTGCCGCGCGCCTTCTCGCCGTCGCCCGCCGCCATGCCGGGCCCATCGATCTCCACCAGGGAGTAGGGGTTGTCCATCTTCACCACCACCGGCGTGCCGCACTGCTCCTCCTTGCCCCACCACGACTCCGACACGTACGTGCTCGGAGGCGCCATTGCTTACTCACTCGACCACTCAAGCTCGCGTGTGCGGCCTGGCAAGCGTGCCGTTCTTGGAGAAGCCTAGCTCTCCGTGCCGTTCTTGGAGGTCAGTAGCCGAGATGTGCTGTTCTTGGAAGTGCAGGGTTTCAAGCTTGGTTCCAAGAACTGAACATGCGATGTTGATTTCCTCTGGCTTTCCTGCCTAGCTCTTGGCCTCAAAGATCTTGTGTTAGTGAAGTGCTGCTGCTGCTGCTGTCCCTTCAATTCTTACCTCAGATGAACTCACTCACCTATGAACAGTAAAATCAAAAGAAGTCAATATATAAATGGCAAAACACAAGGTACTTTTTTCAGAACCAGAAGGAGCACAAGAAATTGCAAAAAGCAAGAATCTTCATATGCTGTTACAAGAACAATAGTGAGCAAGTACATCATAAATTCATAATGGAGCCAGAGATTAACTAATTGTACCTTGTAAACTGTTGAGAGAAGAAATGGATCCTTGGTGCCTCAGCTTCAGATCCAAGAAAGGTGACTGCCTTGGAGGAGACAATGCACACACAAACACACACACACAAGAGCACTCACTTTGGTGTCTAGATCAGCTCCTCACCCGATCAGTGGCTAGCTAGCTGCTGGTTGAGGATAGTAGAGATACAGTGGAGCAGTAGTAGTGATCAGTAGAGTGTAACAAACTGCTACTGCTGTACTACAAGCTCCAGACTCTAGACTCCAGAGTAAAGCATCAAGTAGCACACTGGGAGGGTTTTATAGAGATAGGTAGGGAGATGCAAAATTTTCCTCCTCTTCTTTTTTTTTTTTTTTGGAAAATAGTAGTAGCTGCAAATTTGACCTGATCTGGGCATTAAATTCATGTATATATGGTGGTGTGACCTTAAAAACTTCGAGGAATTGGGGAATCTGCCGGCACTGTTTGCGTCGATCGAGTCCATGCCATGTGGGGTCTTTAAATGAAACCCGTTGCTGGAGCCTGGGCTTGGCCTGTGTATGCAGTACTATATGCTATTGCTAACCTGTGCTGCAAAATATATCCTGCTGTGCGTGAGTTAATCGTTAAGACACCGCTAATTGCGGCTTTATATGCTCTTTAAGAAGATTCCTTGGAACTTTTTGGGATTGTGCTTTCCAGATTGGGCTGCTCTTCGTGTCCTGCGGGCTTTGGCCGCGAGTTGGATTCGGCCGGGCTTGGGCTCGGGCTTCATAATGGGCTCGGGTTTGACTCGAGCTAAATAAGGATCGTGATTTGGTTGGGCCACAAAACTTCAGAAATCACACAATAAAAAATCAAAAATTGTAGCTCATGCGTTCGAAATAAGTAATTTTTTGAGATCTCTTCTTTTGCAAATATCATTTCGACATATATTTGAGCTGAGCTAGAGTTATACTTGGCTTGAATTTGGGTTTGAGTTTGAGACCAAACATGAACCGGCACTACTACGTAACCGACCTTTGCTACGCCCATCAAGAAGACGGTTCAGACGAACCGGGACCGATAGTTAGATCAGTCCTGTTCAACGGCTACAGTTCTGCTGGGAGCGATAGTACGGTTGAAGACACGAACCGATCGATGAGATCACATCAAGACAGTTCAGTGTCACGAACCGGTACTATTTAGTGGTGCTAAATAGTACCGGTTCGTGACACGAACCTGCATCGATGTGATCTCATCAAGACGGTTCGTGTCTTCAACCCAGATCGAGTCCCAATTTAAACTTTTTCTCCTCCTCCGCTCTCCGCTGCACCAGATCATTCCAAAGGCGCTTGTGAAAATAATAGTGGAGCTTCGGCCAAGAGCTTGAAGGGAGGGGAGGTGCTGCCCAAAATTTCAAAATTTTGGTCATTTCACTCACAACCAAGGTAGCTAAGGTTAGTAATATCATTCCTCACTTCATTTGGTGTTAAATGGAGCCTCTTTTTTGCTTGAATTATGAAGAAAATTTGATCTTTTCCCTTGATTGATCAAAGATTATGAATGTAGAGGAGGTGCTGCCCAAATTTCAAAATTTTGGTCATTTTACTCGCAACCAAGGTAACTAAGGTTAGTAACATCATTCCTCACATCATTTGGTGTTAAATGGAGCCTCTTTTTGCTTGAATTATGAAAAAAATTGATCTTTTCCCATGATTGATGAAAGATTAATATGAATGTAGAGATCTAGCTTGATCTTTTCAAATAGGATACAAAAACTTGTTGTGTAAGCTTAGAATTTGCTTGGATTATAATGTAGCTCGTGATTTAATGTGTGGATCTAGCTTAAATTTAGGTTTTAGTTCCATCGATCGATGAAGGATGAGGTTTGGTTGCACGTAGTCTGGGGAGAATGGTGCATGGAAATCATGGAGTTTGGGATCTTCAAATGGCAATGGTTATGTGGAAAAGAAGAAATTTAAATTCATTTGCTAATTAAAATAATATCGAAATATGAATGGCTTTATAGAAAATATAAAATGAGTTCAATATTTGAGAAAAGTTTTCAAAAATACTTTGGAATATTTTAAACTTAGAAAATTACTTCTAGTATAATTTTGGTTTTAATTTCCATTAGCAAATTATTTTTGAAAACATCATTAATTAAGTGCTAGAGATTTAGAAAAAATAAAAATAAATGATTGAATAATAATTTAGAAATTTTTAGGGTGTTACAATTTCAACAGAATTTGCAAACAAAGTCGTCGTGAATTTTGTTTAATTTTGAATCCAGACTCGATCGACCAATTCTTTTTGTAGGTTGCAAAAACTTGTTGTGTGGGTTTATATTTTGCTTGGATTATTATTTAGCTCGGATTGAAGGTGTGGATCTAGCTAATATTTAGGTTTTGGTTCAACAATTCATTATCGGAAAATGAGGTAATGCTTATCTTGATGTAACATAATGTAGATGGACCGCGATGGATGTACATGGATCGACGCTCCCCTGAGTTCTTGCAGTGGTTTGCAAGATTTTCTTCGCGGCCGATGCACACACGACGTCGGCTACATATGCTGTCCATGCATAGATCTGCAAGAATGAGAAGGAGTGGCCAAAATCCAGCCACCTTCACTTTCATTTGCTCACAAGAGGTTTCATGTCAAACTATACCGCTGGACCAAGCACGTGAAGAAGAGATTATACAGAAGACGGTGAAGAAGAAGAGGCGACAACAATATCCCGGACGCTGGTCAACACGGTTCGCTCAAGATACATTGGGGAGTGTGGTGATGATGACCTAGACCAGATGTGCGTGATGGAGAGGAGAATACATCGATGAAAGACAAGACGAAAAGTTCCGGTAGTATGGGAGGACCACGGAACATTGTTGTACCCAAACCGCCGACAGGCCATAAAAAGTTGCGTACACACTAGAACCGATGCAATGGAAGGCGACCAATGGATTGTCCGATAAGGATTCGACGAGTTGTTATGCCTCATAAAGAAGTTACTTCCGAGGGGAACACATCGCCCAAACTACGCACGATGCCAAACAAGTTGTCCGCCCTTTGGGGTTGGAGGTCTGAAGATACATGCATGTCGTAATAATTGTATCCTTTATCGCAATGAGTATGAGGATTGGAAGCTTGTCCGGTGTGCAAAACTCGCGGTATAAGACCTGCATGATGACCTGTGAGGTAGAGGGGGCGAAGAAGAAGAGACCTCTGCTAAGGTGGTGTGGTATTTCTGTAATCCCCGATTGAAGCGTTTATTTGCGAACAAAGCGCATGCCCGATGATGCGCCGCACAAGGAAGACCGTAAGGACGACGGAAGGCTAAGGCACCTTGCCGATGGCTCCCGGTGGAGGAAAGTCGATAGAACATACCCGGACTTTGCCGAGGATGCAAGGAACATAAGGTTTGGGTTGAGTACGGATGGGATGAACCTGTTCGGCGATATGAGCAGCGCCACAAAGACTTGGCCCGTGACTCTATGTATCTACAACCTTCCTCCTTGGGTGGTATGAAGCGGAAGTACATTATGATGCCATTGCTTATCCAAGGCCCGAAGCAACTCGAAACGACATTGATGTGTACCTCAAACCGTTGGTTGAAGATCTGTTAACACTGTGGAACGATGGTGTACGGTATAGGATGAGTACAAAAGAGAGCACTTCACTCACGTGCATTGCTATTCGTAACCATCAACGATCGGCTCGCACTTGGTAATCTATCGGCCTATCTATCAAAGGATATAAAGCCCGATCCACCGCTTAGAGGATATGGACAGCAAGTACCTAAAAACTCTCGAAAGGTTGTGTACATGGGCCACCGTAGGTTCCTCCATATGAAGGACCCGTTCACGGAGGAAGGGTGAGAATTTTGATGGGACCGAAGAGAAACGAAGAAGCCCATGCATCGCATGGGACGCTTGTATTTTCTTTGGTAAAGGATCCGAAAGTAGTATTTGGAAAAGGTCCCGGTAGCAAACTGTCCCTACCGAACAAGGTCACACGAAGGCCATTTGGAAGAAGAAGTCAATATTTTGGGACTTACCTTACTAGAAAGACTTAGAGGTCCGCCACTCACTGGACTTCATGCATATCACGAAGAATGTCTGCGTGAACCTACTAGGTTTCCTAGATATGTACTAGAAGTCAAAAGATACACTTCAAGCAACGAAAAGACCTACACTATTGGGACTTAGGAACGACCTACATCCGAAAAGAGAGAGAAAGGACAACATTACCTCCACCCCGCGAGCTACACTCTGAGCAAGGAAGAGAAAAAAAGCATGATTAAGTTCTTGAATAGTGTGAAAGTCCCTTCTGGATACTCCTCGAACATAAGGAGACTCATAAACATGAAAGAAAATAAAATCGTACACATAAAATCCCATGATTGTCATGTGTTGATGACACAGATTTCTCGATGGCGGTGCGAGGTATTCGCCAGATTGGGTACGAGGGACAATCATAAAGTCGTGTTCGTTCTTCAACGCGGTGTCGCAGAAGGTCATCGAGCCGAATAAGTTATCTAGTCCGCATGATGACATGGTCAATAGTCCGTTAGCCTTGAGATGATCTTCCTCCATCCTTCTTTGATATTATGGTCCATCTCATGGTCCACATTGTTAAAGAGATAGAAATTCTCGGACTGTGTTCCTCCACAATATGTTCCTTCGAGAGGTACATGGGTATCCTAAAGAAGTATGTTCAGAACGGTCTCGCTTGTAGGCTGCATTGCGCAGGTGTCAAGACAGAGGAGGTGATCGAGTTTTGTGTTAGTTACATGGATGATCTGAATCCGATTGGCCCCCAGATCACGCCATGAGGGAGGCTACGGGAAAAGGGACTTTAGGGAGAAAAGAATCCTATAGCGACGATCTACTTGCATTTAAACAAGCACATTTCACGGTATTGAAACAAGCAATCAGAGTGGCTCAGATATCTATGATCACGAGATGAGTCTACGCTACCAATACCCAGAGAAGTCGATAAGTGGATCGCGATGGAGCAAATGGATCATTTCGCAGCTTGGTTACAAAAGCAAGCTGTTGGGCAAGCATGCATGACGATGAACAATTGAAACTCTTAGCTCGAGGACCGCCCACAACAATCATATCATTCCAAGGGTATGAGATAAATGGGTACACATTTTACACGACAACCCTGGATAGCAAGAGCACCAACCAAAACAAAGGGCGTCCAGATAGATGCCTTGGACAAAAATAGAAAGATGGACACCTACTATGGTTTCATAGAGGAGATCTGGGAGCCGAGTACGGCCATTAAAAGTCCCTCTGCTTTGGTGCCAATGGGTCAAACCGATACCGTGGATATCGATAAGTATGGTATGACAACTGTGGACCTCAAGCAAGTGGCCTATAGGGACGAACCGCTCGTGTTTCGCTAATGATGTGACACGGTATTCTATGTGATGGACATGGACAAGAAATCGAAAAAGGTAGGAGAAGACTAGCGAGAGCGATCACCAAGGCGCCACGTGGTTCTTCCGTAAAAGAAGGATTGTTTGAGTTGAGGCGCCACGGACGAAGAAGAGTATAATCAGTTCGACGAGCTGCCTCCTTTCACGGTGGGACGAGACATTAGTGTCTGAATGATCTGAGAGGAAACTCCCACGACGCCGCGATCATAATGAAGGATCACTTGTAAAAGCAAAGTGTGTTAGCAAATAAGGATTTCTTTGCTTTCTTTTGTTGTAATAGACTACTAACATACTAGTTGATCACATTCCTCTAGTGGTTCTCCTGCTGTTCGTGATTTTGTGTTGAAATTGTACTAATATTTGACTAACAATATTGTTCAAAGTCTCTCTCTAGTGGTTCAAGATCTACCATACTTAACTCAAAACCATCAACTAAACAACCCTTACTACTAATACTTGTGTATTTTCAACCACTTATCACCAGCAAGACTAAAACACCAAAAAGTTTTAACCAAAAAAACCGTACTACTAATACTTGTGTATTTTCGGATCGAGAACAGGACATAATGACTTCTTGTTTTTGCAACAAAACATCAACATAACAAACTTCTTCCCAGAGCAGCGCCAAAATCTTTTGAATTCTCCGTAACTCAACTCTAAGCAAATCAACCATTATCGAACTCGCAAGCAACCAATATTCCTCCGTAACTTGAAGATTCCACAACATTCAATCGTTCGATTAGCACAAACGGTTTGAAAACAGAGCAAATGCTCGTGATGATCGATCAATTCAAATCAGCAAATGCGCGATATAATTAAAAGAAGTAGGATTGCATTATATATATAAGAAGATAATAACAAAAGTATTATCAGAAGCATTATAATGATTTATAGATTGCATTATAAGAAGCATTACAAAAATACTTTAACTACAAAAGACTAGCTAGCTACTCGTCGTCGGGAGGGGTGGCGGAGGGTCGCTGCCGTCCTCGCCGCGCCATCCGGTCCTCGCCGAGCCGACGCGGTTCGATCATTGTCCAGCTCCCCACTGTCGCGATATCCCTCCGACGAGTCGCACTCGCTGCTGCCGAGGAGGAGGACGGCGCGGGGCGCTTCTTCCCGGCGAGGGCGGAGGCGGAGTCGATCGGAGGGGCGCGGGAGGAGGCGGAGTCGATCGGAGGAGCGCGGGCGGAGGCGGAGTCGATCGGAGGGGCGCGGGCGGAGGCGGATGCGCCGGTCGAAGGAAGCGGAGCAGCCGTGGAGATGGCGCCGGCGTAGCGCCGCAGCCATTGGCGCATGGTCATGCCGGCGGGTTTGGGCGGAGGTGGCAGCGTCGGTGAGCTGGAGCTATCGGAGGAGCTCTTTGGAGGAGCCATTGGAGGAGGAATTGGAGGTTGGGTGGAGCTCATTGCGTCGGACGAGCTCATTGCGCGAACTTGCGTTGGGAAGTTATGTTCTGGGAACTGGGAAGACGAAACGATCAAGCGATTTAATAAATAAACAATCCCGATTGGTGTATCCAATCGGGACTGATGCCTCACATTGGGACAGATGCCTCACATCAGTCCCGGTTGGATACAACAACCGGGACTGATGGCTCAGATTTGGCGCCTGTGAACTGGGAGCCCAAGAGGGAGAAAGTATTCACATCGGTCCCGGTTGAAGACACGAACCGGGATCGATAGTGCCTAGGGCTACTCGGGAGCGACTATCGGGCCCGGTTGGTGTATCCAACCCATCGATAGAAGAATCGCCCTGTTGAAGACCCCAACCGGACCGATTGTGCACCTATAAAGCCCTCCCGCCGCCTCTTCTTCCCCAATATTTGCTACTCCCGCCATTGTTCCCAATCTCCTCCTCCCCGCTGCTTGCAAAGACCTCGACGAACTCCTCGCCCAACGACTTTCGCCGCTGTCCTCCTCGCCCGACGACCCCACCGCCGCTGCTTTCGCCACATGAAAGCCACTATCGCCTCGCCTCCAACGACTTCGCCACCGCTGCCTCTTCGCCTCCGATGACCCCACCGCCGCTGTCCTCGCCTCCGCCATGAAAGCCATCGCCTCGCCTCATCATGAAGCATCGCTGCCCTCGCCCGACGACCCCACCACTGCTACCGACGATGCCGCCGTCCTCCTCGCCGGACGACCTCGCCTCCGTTTTCCTCACCTACGGTAGAGCCTCCGTCTTGTATGAGCAAGAACCGTAAAGCCAACCTAGGTTTAAGTGGTAAAGCCATTCGATTGATTCGGATGGAGGGAGTATGTAGTTGGAAGATTGAAATGTTTTCTCAGATCGTGATTTGATCCTTGCTGTGGATTGATTCGGGATCGGTGGATTGATTCGGACCGGAGGGAGTATCGTTGATTGGTGTGCTCTGTGATGATTATGGGTTGTTTAATGAGTATGATAATTACTCGTGAGTTAGGCCTTAGACCGTTAGTCTTGCATGTTAGTTTATCACTTGAATACCGATCTCAACATTCATGCTTGCGCCCGTGTGCCGATCTGAATTGAAATCTGAACTTAAAATATTAATTACGAGCTACATGTATGCATGCCGCTTCACAAGAGCTTGCAAAGGCCACCTACAAGACTTGGGGACCTTGCAAGAGTGGGATTATTGTTCGATGAAGATTGGGTTTAGCAAGACCATTTGTGACAACAACAATCTTTAATCGACATTTAATTGAGTAGTTAATTTGTTAACTTGTCAATTCTAATATATGTATGCCATGTGAATCTTGTTCGGCATGCTTTAGATCTTGTCATTGTAAGTTCAAATCACCTTGTTGCTATCAAGATTCTCTAATTTTGCTATCTGCTGAAACCGGATTAAATTGTTGTCTCTGCTTAATTCACTTATCTCGTTAGCAAGCTTATTTCCATTATCTGTCGCCGCTTTCATGCACTGATTCATTAGATATATATTAGCATTCAATTCTCAATTAATTACTCTCTTGTCTGTTAAAGTGTTGAAATATTGTTTATTTTCAATAAGGTTGTCACAAATTGGTCAATGATTTTTGTCCCTTGTGACGAGGACGGCCTTTAAGGCAACCCGTTATCCGAGAACAATACAAATTAACAACTAGAGCACTATACTAGTTGTGATGTCCCTTATACTTGTCATTGTTAGGCAATGCTACGTATACTTGTTCATGAGTTTGTATACTTTGATATTAGATCATATCTTTGTTCAAGATTTATGCTCAAATGAATATGTATCATGTGAATTATTCTAATTTCGTGAATTTTGAAATTTCTATTTTATTGATCGGTTTTTATGTATATGTGAGATTTCTTTGTTCTTTGCTCTTGGGTTGTTAATTTCGTCCTAAAATGCTAGTGTTATTGGTAGTATGGTCACGGGCAAAGGGTTCTGTTTGGTCTTTAGCTCCTAGCATTTTGCTATGTTAGCCTTTTTTTTTGTTTTGGTGATCCGATCTATTCTCGTAGGTTGTTAAGTGTCTTTGTGATGTTGTAAACGCCGATGGACGCTTTGCGCTAGTTTCTTAATTGAAACTGGGACATCGGATCTTGATGTCCTTTTGCTCTAAAAAAATATGTGAGATTTCTATGTATATGTGCTATTGTTTGCCCATACCTTAGTCTGTCTCATTACTGTGCATGCTTAGGAAGGTAAGGGTTTGAGGCCTAACTTGCTAAATTAATTGTCTAGCCGATTTGTGATTGGATTGAAGATCTAATCTTCAATTTTTCACCAAAAAATCTGAGAGCGAGGTAACAATCAGTCACATTCATGATTGTCGGTTCCACTACCATGCTAAGCCAACATCCTGACCCGTTCATGATTGTACCATGCTTTCAGATCGGTCAACCAGGCAGGCAATCACGTCAGCGAGGTCCAAGCAAGAAGAAGAAGGCAAGACATGTTATCACCGAAGTCGGCGAGGACGGCCGACCTCTTGCACCCTCGGGGGCGCTTGGGCCGTTCAATTCAGCATGCGGCGTGCACGTTAGGGACCACGTGGCAATTAGCATAGCAAAATGGGATCAGGTCCCTGAAGATACGAAGAACATGCTTTGGAACGATGTGAAGGAGACATTCACCTTCCCCCAAGGGACCGAAGAGAAGGTGAAGAGTTACACTCTCAAGAAGATGGCGGTCGCATTCCAGACTTATAAAAAGAAGCTGAACACGGAGTATATCAAGAAGAATCGAACGCCCGACTTCAACAAGCACCCAAAGTTGCAAGATCACGGGATGCGCTTAGAGATACAAGACTTGGACGAAGGTTAAAGTTTGAGGAGAAGAATAAGTCAATGCATGAAGAAGAATTATCACCACCGACTCGCCCCGTGGTTACCGCCATGCAATACCAAAATGGGAGAAGAGGGAACAGGACTGCTAGCAAAGGGTATCGCACCAAGAACAACGGATTGGCCCGACAGAGCAAAACATTGGTTCTATGCTCACGGCGGCGCCCTTGATGATAACGGCAATGTCTGTGTTTGGGGAGGTGCTAAGAGATGTGGCTGTAAGGCTTGTACTACCCATCGAGGAGACTTCCTGCAGTAGCTTTGTGCCAAACAGGAGAACGACGAGCTAACAAGGGCCTTGCAAAATCCAGAGCACCTGGATGTACACGAGGCGCGGCGTTGTCCCGTGGAAGGTTGGTTTCGATGGGGACGCCAAGACCTATAGGAGTCGGGCGAGGAGCAAGGCTCGACAGACACAATAGCTTAGTGTGTTTGAAGAACGCTTGAATCAAACAAATGAGAGAATGCAAGAAGAGATCCGAAGAGAGGTGCAGCTAGCCTTGAGCCAACAGCGCGAGACGGGCCAAGAACCTCCAAGTAATACAGACATCATCAACCCCTCCGGGCAGCGAAGCAGCTGCGCTTCCGGTGGGCTAGCAGAAGCGGACTTGGACAAGTATCCCGTAGACGACATCACACAGCGGACACCTTGTGAGCTGCATATCCAAGCGCGGAACCTTACCTTCAAGGCGGCCGATGGTATGGCTTACCCATTAGAGCCGGGGCAGCTTATCCATGGCCAACAGATACCGTTAGGATACTCCAAGGTCTCGGTGGAGGAGGTCTGCCCAGGGTACGAGGACCTTGACCTCAAACTCCCCGGAGGTGACGGGACTACGGTTAGGAGAGGCAAGACACACTTTCATCCTGTATGCAAACGGTACATAATTTTTCGAGATAACATGGACATGTCCTCTACGCCAAGAAGCCCGAGAAGAAACCCGTCTCCTCCCAAGAAGGCGCCGACTCTACACCACCTCCTCAAGATATAAGCCCGACAAGAAGCCCGCCTCCTATACCATCTCCTCGCAAGATATAAGCCTCGATAGAAGCTCGTCTCCTCCCAAGAAGGCGCCGACTCCTACACCACCTCCCGACATAAGCGCCACAACAAGCCCGTCTCCTCCCTGTAAGGCACCGATCAAGGAAAGAAGCCAGCTCGCCAAGAGCTCCCAAGAAGACGGGTCCTCCACCCAATCCAAGAAGTGGTGAACTTCCGGTTACCAGATGATATGAACGATGAGGAGACCAAGAGGGTGGTAAAAGGAGAGGTAACTAAATTTCTTAAACCCAAGTCACCAGAGAAGAAGGTTCAACTCGGCATGTAAGAATTTTATAAAGGCTTAATGACTATTAAAAATTTGAAGGATAAAAAGAAATGCCTCGCCAATCAAACTACGAAGCCATTGAGTAAGGAATGCCCCAAGAAGAAGATGTCACCGAGGGAAAAGTAAGGAGATGCAAAAATTTTTGATGAAACCGGCCTACCGCAAATCAAATATTAGGCACGAGAAAAGATTGAGGTTGCCCAAGTAAGATGGTCATTTAAAATGGGCGGTCATTGGTCGGAGCATGAGGAGCTGCCTCACCTAACGACAAAGATCGGCAATTTCATGAATGGTATTTTGGACGCCACCAAGCATGGTCTACAGATGTTATTTGTGAAGTTTAAGCAAGAAGATTTTTTCGCGGTGAAGGTGAATTTTTGTCGATCGACTACATATATGATCTATACCGCATGACGCCTCGGCGTGAGCTTGATGGGTTGTTGACTCGTAAGTGTCTTAATTATTTGCAAAAACTATCGTGCACTTCCTTGTACTATACTAACTTGCAAGCCTAACTAATTTCTTATGTAGCATGGAGATACAAAGATGCCGACGGGATCGATTTTCTACATAGGCTTCATGGACCCAGAGTTATCAACAAGACAACCGTTAGAGACCACCCAAGCGTAAACAGAGACTAACATATTCAATGCACTAATGGGTCAAAGATATAAGTCAAAGATATATCTAGCCTACTCATTTGAGTACGTGTTTTCGCACCACCTCATTCTACTCCTTTTCATAACACGATGTTAGAACTAATTAGTTATCTACGCTGACACATCTATGTATAGTTTTCATCGATTCTTCTTATGATCGAGCTAGATCGTAGCTTGATCACAATTATGGACTCAAAGGAGACCGCTTGAAAAGTATCAAAACTTTATCGACATGCTCGACCGGTATTAATTCTTGTTCCTTTCATTATCGTATTAGCTCTAATTCCTTCAATTTGAAACAAATTCTAATCATGTACAATTCGTAATTACATGTGTAGTGCATTCACACGGTTCCGTGCTAAAACGTATGTATTCAAGGAGAAATTTGATATTGCAATTGCCTCTCATGCACGTGATATCATAATGCTAGCTTTTTAGTTAGTTAACTTAATTTCTTTGCATCCATTTCACGCTTTCAACTTTTTCCACCGCAGATCTTGACTCACCACGGTAACAATTTATGCGGCTACTATGTATGCGTAGTTTATGCACACCCAAACCGAGTCGCCGAATCGCATGCTAAAAGGCAACAAGGGGTGAGTAAATATAATTACTAGCTTTAATTGTGTATAGGTACTCCTTATATCTTGTACAAATTCAAGTATTGATTAGTTAATGACTTAACGATAGGTGCCTCAATATTTGGCGTAACAAGGTTCGAACTCTCGCCAACACGAGTGAGAGCAATCCAAGAACAACTCGTCGGCTTTATTTACGATGAGGTCAGAATCCAAAAGGCGAAGTTTCACGAACTAAATTTTAACAGTGGTGCCCTTCGATATGACCAGTGAACTGTCGTGGGTTTACATCTACGGCTAGCAAGAGCGATGCGTAAAAGATCCCGATGAACAAAAAGGAAAAAATACTAAAGTTGTAATTAAAGTTGTGTACATATATATTGATACATTAGACGATGAGCGTAAGAACAAATATGTGTACATATTTTAATACATTAGATGTAATTAAATTTGTTAATGAATGTTCAAGGATTTAATTATCGTGCAAAGTGCATGATTGATTATCGTGCTTTTAATTAGTTGTGATTTAACACACACACACATATATAATAGCTACTAGAGAAATAGACCTATATATATACAAAATATCAATACCGTTGGAGAAACCAACTGCATCGATAGATAGATCATCAAGCGGTTGGAGACACCAACCGTCATCGATGAGGTCCTCGGGGCTTCCCGACGCTACGCCATGTGTGAATTCGGCTGCATCGATACTCTATCAAGATCGGTGAGGGAACCGGATCGATGCTTTT
The DNA here is from genome assembly GCA_036346375.1 of Guadua angustifolia. Lineage (NCBI taxonomy): Eukaryota > Viridiplantae > Streptophyta > Magnoliopsida > Poales > Poaceae > Guadua > Guadua angustifolia. The sequence continues at coordinate 6,972,290 of CM070514.1, read as the reverse complement.
GAGCATCGTCCCGGATAACTGTATCGGTTCAAAACCGTACTAAAGGCTCTTTTGAACCGGTACTAAATGCCCTTTCCGTAGTAGTGTGGCCTTGATTCGAACAGATCTTGTATTGTATGCGGTGCTAAAGTTATCTTGGCAGACTAAACAGAACTGAAACACATATTCAAAAACCTCTTTCTCATATGGAAATAGTACAATTACAACTTAAATTTCAATCTGACATGTATATTGTTTCTCAACATTCGTTCAATTTTGCTATTTTCTTTTAAAAGCCAATAGTTTAAAATACAGTGCAATTAATTCGAATTTCATTAATGGATCCGTTTATTCACAAAAAGAAATTATAACCAATCACTACGGGAAAACACACCCTAGAGATGCTTTGAAAAATTGTGAGTTATGTAGTCTGTAGGCATTTTTCGAGACACTTTGAAAATCACTCCAAAATCGTGTACTCTAGTGATGGTTTTGAGATAATTTTAAGACGTTTTCGAGAGACAGGCAAAAATTTATTTTGTAGAGACGTTTTAGATGGATGCTCTCAAATTTGCGTAAAATTTTTTATTGTGTAAAGGCATTTTTTAGGCACTTTCCAACCCTCTAAAGGCATTTTAGGTAGTTCATATCACTACTACAGAAATCGTAATCACAGACGGTTCAGAACGTTATCAGAGACGGTTTTGTGAACCGTCAGTAACAATAAGTCTGTGATGAAGGAGATCATCGAGACGGTTTTCCACCCGCTCGAGAAAATATATATCACTGCACGGTTGTATTAATAAACCGTCTCGTGATATTTAGTTATCACGCACGGTTCTCGCTTGAAACCGCCTCGTGATAACTAAATATCGCTGACGGTTTCAAATCATAACCGTTTGTGATACGATCTTATCACGAGCGGTTTTAGATAAGAACCAGTGATGACCTTTTTTTTTCAGAACCTCCATTATTTATTATTCAATTTTTTTCCATCATCATGTCACTGAAACTCTCATCAAAATGGCGTTGAATTATTTTAGAAATTTTTGATTTATAGATCATTTGATTGAATTAAAATTGATACATTGAAGTCGGTCTTCCATTTGTTCAATCACATTTGAACATGGAAGACCCGACTTGCAATCACATTTGTTCAATCTTTTAATTAGCCTAACTAGAGTAATCTATGAAATACATCTACAAATTTTTCAAAGTACCATTTTCTCCCACCGCGGCACGACGGTGACGCCGCGCAAGAGCATGCCGCTCGGTACTCGCACCGCGGCACGACGGTGACTTCACAAGAAGGCCACTTCATATGGCATGAAGCAAATCACACACTCGAAAGTGTGTCAGTTCGATCAAGCACTCTATGGTTGCCGCCACTCGCCATGTCGCGTAAGGGTCTTGGTTGATTTATTAGTCGAAGTTCCATCAACATTATCATAAGAAGGAGAAAAGCGCTACAAATGATTATATTTTAAGTCTATCCCGATCGGACAAACTGCTGCCTCAATGCATATAGGAAGTGCAGATATTCAATTACAACATCTATAATCGATCGTGTCTCAGAAATATTGATGCAGAATACCTAAGTAGATGGAAATTTCAAACAATAAACCATAAATAATGGAGGTTCTCACGAGGGTGTAGGAAAAACATCTAGTTCCAACAAGCAAGACATTGTTGTTGTTGCATTCAAGATGAGCAAATATGTATTAAGGATAATATCATGTGACAATACAATGAATCGCATAAACAAGAATAACCGCAAGTTTTTGTCATATTTTCCGAATTAATGAATACCATTTGACAATTGTACAACTCAGAAGTTATCGCTGCGTGGAACGCGCTTTTTTTGTATTACTTGGTGAGCAGAAGAAACAAACTTTCCTCTAATGTTGCTCAAATGGGCCTCACCAACGCAGCTTTAATCAGCATCGCTACTTTTTTAGCTTATTTATGGTTTGCATGTTGTAGCAAACATAAAATCCACATAGGTTATTTCCGACCTTGCCGGTGGCAATCGCAAATAAAACATACTGTTAGTTCTAGAGTCACTATTACGGGTTTGATATAGAATTGTTGTGTATAGCGGATACCAAAAGTTCAAATCATGTCAGTAGTTTAGTCCAATCTTTCACGTGTTTGAACGCTTCTACAAGATTGCAAAAGGTTAGCCTAAGCCATTCCAATAGCAATATAAACTCGAACAACTTACACCCACCATGTACGAGGGAAACGTGATTACCGGTGAGTAATTTTGCGATAGGTGTCAAGTCGTGGTTTCGCCACGTCCTAATCAAGGTACTTAACCCGTTTGTGGCTGGTTCAATTACAATTAGAACCCAAAGAAACCTACATGTATATCACAATGGACAATGAACAAAACAGAGTTGTGTGCACAATATGCACCAAAGTATAGCATGTGGTAGCACTTACCCCGGGTTATGGGGTATAAGTATGAATTCTTTATCTTTTGTGCTAGCAATGCCTCTATCACGTATTTCTCCACCATGTTTATATCATCATCCATTGTTTGCTTTGAGACTATATGTGGGTCGAGGAAACCGACGATAGTTTCGCCGTGTCGCCAAGTTGCATGTATCTATATATACAAAGGCTAATTATATATATATTGGAGTACATTTATCACTATTAGACTTAATGTAGACCGTGATAGCACACACTTACAAGGTCCAAGATCTTATGAGTGCGGCCGAGGGCGCCGAGGTTGTAGAGATGGAACAAGTCCAAAATCGACCGTGAAGAAGCCCCCACGAGTCGTTGAATAGATGTTCATACTTGAACTTAACGCCGATACTTGTTGTACGCTCACGCCCGCTTTCCAAGCTTCTTGGGTGTACCACTTATGCAATTGTTGGCAAGGTATACTAAGTGAAGTTACGCTACCTTTCGTTAGTAACGGTTCTCCTAGCTTGTATTGTTTAGCCAACTCAAGCAGATGGATAGTCGACTTGTTCTTGCCCTTCTTTCTTCTCGCTTGCCCTTGCCTTTCTTTTTGTTTTGTATGAACCCTTCACGGAGAGGAATAGGCAGGAAAGAGGTCAACATTATGTACATCAAGTGGAGTCTGCCAGACGATCGCCGATTTGGTAGCCAACCGATCGACGGCGATACAATAGGCGTAATCGATCGTCATGGTTGTTGCATGACGTAAGGGCTACTCAGTGGAGATGTCGCTGCTAGGCCATTGGATGAATGTGCCAATGGCATCCCCAAGTTTCACGATCTCGCTGCTTACGGCTTCAGAGATCGACAATTTTGAAACTATCAAATACTCCGCCCACATTGACCTTGGTGAAACCCGCGCTATCATGGTACTGCACCATGGTCCCCTTAGTGGATGGATACGCCATGCCCCAAGCAACCGCCGAGGAACGGTGCCATTGTTAATTCTCACTTGAGATTGTAATCGCTGTACACCTTAATGTCACATACAGATAAGTCCCGCTATGTTCATCTATGTCACTTGGAGGAACGGATGCACACCGCTTTACAGCAAGTAATGACTTATGGATATACTGGGCTTGTACAAGATTTCTTTCTTGATTGGTGAGCCTTTCCTCGAGGATTCTTATCCTTTATAAAATTCTTCTCTCGTTCTCCCTCAACTCTTCTCTCAACTCTCCTCTCAACTTGTCCTCCAAATTCTTTATAAGATTTGACTTGCGCCGCTTTAGTTCTCTTCTTACTTTGCAGATACGTGGAAGTCTTTCGAGTCCAGCTTTTCCATGGAACAAAAACCCTATGCCTCTTGTACGCACTGTGGTGTTCCTTGTTTCCCAAGGCCATGGACAAGGCATCTTTCTCCCGTCGCAAAAAGTGCCATCTACCGATTGTGTACTCAACGCCACCGCAAGATCTCGACAAATTATTTCACTTATGAAGTCATGGACTAATTACGAAAATTGGTAGTTCGACGATATATTACAGCGCTATGCATTTCCTCGTCCGCGGGTTTACGAAGGAGACGGCTATGAGGATGTGGCGAAGACCTCGCTCTTAGCCGCCTCTCGCACGTGGATCTGTGATTGCCGGAAATGGCGAGATACCTCTCGCCCTCCCCGCCCCATTGCGCCTTCTTCCCCGCCAGAGCGCAGCGCCGAAGTCTGGGGGGGTGAGTGTTCTTGCCTCGCAAGGCCTCGCTTGCTTTACTTTGACGCATTTAATTCGCTCTGTCGCTCTTCATCTCAACAAAACGCCGCCACGTGTCCAAGATCAATGAACCCATACTTAGAGTATGGATCTATATTCTTCTTGACGAGTCTACTAAAAGCATATGCTTGAAGGTCTTCCATGCCTTTCTCGCCGCAGCAAAGGCATACCGCCGCACTAGGGGAGCGAATTCTTCCGAATGTTGAACAATGAAAGAACTTCCGTCAACAAGGCATTGCGAGCCTCAATAGTCACCAACCTCCGTGAAGATAGCGTGATCGAACCTGCTCTCGTGCTACTATCCCGCACATACTCCAAATGCATTCACGCTTTTTTGGCTTTCTAGGGCCCCATCCTTTGGATCGATCTTCGTAATGGTATATCGGTCTGCTGGCCTTTTGTTTGGTCCTCTTGCAATGGGTCGATTCTTCTTTTGAGGGCACATCATGTCCTTCGTGACGATGGATTAGAGGACTACATCTTCTTTATAAGTTAAAATAGTTTCAAAGTAACTAAAAGAGAAGAATAAATAAAATCAAATTAGAGTGAATAAGTTTATGGATACCATGGCTTGTTATTAGCCTTTTAAAAGAACTAGCCTAAATGGCTTGTTATTAGCCTTTTAAAAGAACTAGCCTAAATGGCTTGTTATTATCCTTTAGCAAAAGAAGCGAACTAGGAAGTTGCTTTAACTTAATAAAAATTTCGCAAAGACTCCCCTAAAACTAGGACATCCACACACAGCACAAGCGTAAATAAGCGCGAGTATAAGAGCAAGACTTTGTTTATTATTCCTCTTAAGCATATATATGAGAATACATAATTCACACACAAGAGGTATGACATAAACAAGATAACACAAAGGACTAGCTTATAAGCAACTTTGCTCTCAGATTATCTAAATTGATGGGTTGTTTTAATTAAGAACCCTCCAATATCAATTTCAACAATATATCACAGGTATACAGATATGAGATTAGTGAATCTCACTAATTCAAGATCGATTAAGAAAATTGATTCACTAGAACTCAACTATGGACTATGAAAAGCTATCAACAAAGAGAGACAAGCTTAACTAGGTGGTTGCTTTAACTTAATAAAAATTTCAAGAGCACCTCCCCTAAAACTAGGACATCCACACAAGCAGCATAAGCGTAAATAAGTACGAGTATAAGAGTCAATCACGCATGTGATAGCATATCACATGTACAACAAAGAACATCGACTAAGTTGAATTCTAGACACAATGATCTAAACAAAGGTGAATCACGTATGAACTCACTAACTAGCGATCAATATAGCCTCATTTAATTGAATCATCATTGAGCAAAGCAAGAGTAGAACAAAATAAGAGCCTCCAGATCGAGAAACTACTAGCTCATGGCTAGTCCCCTGTAAATACTCGACGGTTCATCGACACTATAGAGCAGCACTAATCACCCACGTACCAATGTAAAGAAAGAAAGATACGCAACACACTTACACCGTAACAACACCGACCGCTGCTCGTAAGAGAGGCCGCACGACGATGGGGAGCACGCGCGCATGGGGAGGACGACGATGGGGAGGTCACCGAGGGGAGGACGCCGAGGGGAGCATGTCGCCGCAGGGAGGACGACGATGGGGAGCACGCCGATGCCGGGAGGACGCCAAGGAGGACGCCGGAGGGGAGGACGCCGAGGGGAGGACGCCGGAGGGTGAGGCCGCCAGGACACAAAACGCCTCAAAGAGTTAGGGTTTGCTGCCACAGGAATGAGCCTCGCGCAAGGGAGATATATAGAGAGAGCACATCACAAACGGTTCTAAAATATAACGGTTCAGGATGTATTATCACTGCATCGTTCTATAATTGAACAATTGCGTGATGTTGAGATATCACGGACGTTATATAATAGAACCGCTCGTGATGTTGAGATATCACGACGGTTATATAATAGAATCGCTCGTGATGTTGAGATATCACAGACGGTTAGGTAACATAACCGCTCGTGACAAATAACATCACAGCATCGTTATGTTAAAGAACCGCTCGTGATATGTACTGCTCATCGACATTCACTTGTTTGCCTGGCCAGCTTGACTCTTGTCTCGTGCTACTTTGTTGTATCTTTCGGGAAAGTTGTCGCTAATGTAATATAGATCGATCGTGGTTGATGTGAGATTCTAATCCTCAATTCAAACCCTAAAATCTGAGAGCAATCACATACAACTATTTCCATATTGCCAAAGTAGACATGATCAATTTCGCTCTTGTTTGCCATAGTCTACATAATTTATTTCTTGTCATCAATTATGTCCGAATGGCCATATTTGAATCATGTATTTGGAATCATATTGATATTAAGGAATAAATACGTGTTTCATACTTGCATCTTTTCCATCAATCCAGATGCTTCACAAGCTACTTACAAAGATCATCACAATCCTATATACATAATTCAGATGTTTCACAAGCTACTTACAAAGATCATCACAATCATATGTACAAAGCATGATGGGTCGATCATCTTTACAATAGCATTAATGTAATATTATTACACATGAAAATTAGTAAGCATGATGACAATGCACCTTCTCATAACTACGCCACCACATGCTTATTCTTTTGTACGAAAATTAGCGCTTCATGATGATCGACGCGTGTAGCTTGCTTCTCATGTTGTACTTCGGGACCAGATGTCATTTCCGATAGGTGGCAACTCATCAAATTGATTGTACTCTTCCTCATCTACTACATTCTCAACTCCGTCAATTCTCCTTTTTCCTCAAGAACTACGTGGCGCTTCTTGTTGGGACTGTCGGTTACATAGAAGACTTGAACAACTTGGTTAGCGAAAGTACGAATGGTTCATCTTGGTATCCCACACGCTCGAGGTCCACAAGAGGTGATGCCATTCCCGCCAACCTTCACATGCCGGAGGTGGACCCAACGACACCGAAATAGGGGAATCTTGAAAAGTACGTAGTCGAGCTCCCATATCTCCTCTATGAACCCATAGTAGGAGCTCCTCGTTGTAACATTCCAATTTTTGGTGTTCTTGGTGATCGAATTTCAAAAAAAAAAAACCGAACCTGTAGAAATTTCTCGAATTATATCAGCTTAATTTGAATTTTCCAAAACAAAGAAGATTTAATTTGATTAATCCATAATTCAAATTAATTATTTATTATTTTATTTGGGTTCCTTGTGCTTAATTTGATTTTTCTGTATTTTTGGGGATTTTTCCGAATTTATTTGCTATTTATTTGAATTTATTGGAGTTATTCGGATTTTTCTGGAATTTCTGTAATTCCTAAATTCATTTTTTCTCGACAATAAAATCACTATTCTCCTCGCCCGCCATCGCTTCTCGATCTACCCACCAAATAACCCTAAACCTAGATTTAATTCTCAACCGTTGATCCTTCATCCGACGGCTCGCATTCGCGCCGCCCCGAATAGTAACCCTAACCCTAATACCGTTTCACTGCCGCCCGTCCGATCAAGATCCTTGACCTCGGGCCACGCCGTTGTTCGACTTGCGCCGCCAGGCAACTTAACCCTATCGCCGCCCTCGGCTTCCGCACCTACTTCACGCCTCCCGAGGCTATTTAAACCCGCGCCGCACATCTTCCGAGTTTCGCCACTCCACGCCGCAACCGCCGGCCCTAGCCACCTCACCGGAGACGTCGCCGACTGTGAGCACGACCTCGCCGAAGTTAGCCCTTGTGCCAAAGACCTTCCGCCGTCATTTTCCCCATCTCCGGTGAGTCTTTGCCACATTTTCATGCACCGTTGAGTTCCTCTTTTCAAGGGCTACCCGAATCGCTAACTCTTCTGCTCCCTCCGTCGTTATTTCGCCGGTGGGCACGTCGTCGTCCCAGCTCCGGTGGGTTGCGTCGTTTCCATCGCCGCCGTTTCCCTCCGTGGTTCTCTGCCGTCGGATTGTTCATCGACGCTCTGCAACGCGCCACGTCGCCGTGTCCACGCTATCGCTCGTTCGCCGTCTGATCTACATCGAGCCGCCAGAGCCGCGACACTTGTCCCGCACAGTAAGCCTTCGATCCAGATGCCCTGTCACCTTCCACGTCACTGCCACGTAGTAGCCACCTCATCGCCACATCGTCGCCGCCGTTCGTTCTAGATCTGCGTGGCGCTACGTGCGAGCCACGTGTGCGCCACCGCATCGCCTCATCGCCGTGTCGTCGTGTCACGTTGAGTCAGCAGCCATCTGTCGCCGCGTGTTCGCCACGTGTCGCCACCTCACCGCCACGTATGCCCTAGCTCACGCGAGTTCGCCACATCGACCATAAGTCTTGTCGGTGAACTCTGTTCACAGTGAGCCGAGTCTATGACTCATGGGGCCCGCATGTCAGTGGCATGCCGTTTATTCTTTTCTGATTTATTTCCGATAAAATCCGAATCCAACCAATCACAAGTCGCCACGTGTCAACTTTTTCCATTTTTCCGATTTTCTCTCCCGAGAAACTTCGGAAGGCCCGTTCTCCTCCGTTCGAACTCCGATTCGAACGATTCCAATTTCTAAATTCATATAAAATCAAGATCAATCTGTTGGTGTCATTTTTATGAATTTTTGGATTTTATTTATTTCTGTATATTTATTGTTTTGCCTCGATTTGCGTGTTTTGCGTATAGACGACGTACCGGTTGAGCAAGAGGAGTATCCAGCAGAGGTTGCAGCAGCGATAGAGGGTGAAGGCAAGTCTCCTTGACTATATTGAACCCAATTTTATGAAATGTTATTTTGTTTTAAATTATTGCATGCTATTTAATTTACGTATCGTACTTTAATGTCATTTTAAATGCTTAGATAAATACCAAATTGTTATACCCACATTGATATTCATGTTGATAACCATTGACACCCTAGGAAAACTAATTACTGTACTTAATGATAAACATTTTATTATGGGAACTAGAAAATGCTTAGCCATGCTTAATCACGCTTGTACCTTACCATTATGGAAATGATGTCATTCTTGATTCAAAATGAATTGTGGAAATTATGGCACTTGGTGTTGCGGTGTTAATTTGAAATTAAAAGCTTAAAAATGATTTAGACCGGCGGATTGGTTGAATGGAGGGTGCGGAATGCACAAAATTTTGAATGTGATTGTCCGCCCTAGTCAATTAAGGACCGGTCGTGGTGTTACCTTGGGCCATGCTATACAAGACAACCACATGTCTATTATGGTACGACCGCTAAGTAATTTGCATGTATCGTTATTTGACTTCGCTATTGGGTCAGGCGGTTTGTCGAGGGTATCGCAAGGCGCAAGAGGGGCTTCGATCGGCGGAGGTAGCCCTACCAATGTGAAACCTTAGCGCGGAGTCAGAGCGGTATATGCATTGTAAAGGCCTTGTCATGATCTCCTGCCGCACACCAAAGGAAGTGTGTCAATAGCTTGGCGCAAAGGGTTGATCATGTCGTGGGTAAAGTGTACCACCTCAGAGTCTTAAAACTACTTAAGTAGCCGTGTTTACGACAAAGGCAAGCGTGGGAACGCTTTCACATAGTAGATTTTCCGTTTTTGGTTTTAAATGGAAAATGATGATTTGGTTTGAAATGAAAATATGGTTGGGAATCCGCGAGCGGCTAGAGCTCTCGGAATTTTAGATTGGCGGCTAGAGCCAACCAGGTAGTTGGAACCTGGAAAATTGTTATACTTCAAAGTACTTAATTATGTTATTTACATTTTGGTAAATGCCGCTTTAAGAAATTAGTACTTGTATTTCCTTTAAATTTCGCTTTATGCAAATGAGCCATGTTATGCCTTCCTTTGTTTAAGCCTTGCATTTAGTTAATTGCATTATGTTTCAAGACTTGTAGTATGTTGCATACTCACCTCGCTTTATTATGGGGCCGCTTATTCCATAAAGCGATGATGGGAGAAGGTGAACAAAGAGCCCGTGATCCACCGCTCGACATTTGTGGTGAAGACTTTGAGGAGGATGACGACACGTTTTTCTAGGGAGCGCACTTACTACCGGTTCGTGGGCTAACCGATTGGCTCTTTTTGTTCTATATTTCCGCTGCTATACTTTTACATTTCAGCCGTAAGGCTTCATACTTGTAATAATGTGATGATGTTGTTACACTCTTTTGTTTAATGCTGTTATGAACTTTATGATATGTCTGTGTTATCATCACTGTATGCTGTGTGCGCTAGCTGTTCCTGGACTAGCGCGGTTGAAACACAGGAGGGTTCGGATTTGGTTAATCCGGGTCCCCACACTCGTCAACCCAGCGGTATTATTGAATGCATCTATGCGACACCGCCGCTCGGTTTGTGCTCTTCATATCCTCGATCTCTCGTAAAATGTGTACCCATTTAAGTCATATCCTTTCCATGTGACAACCGTAAAAGTTGGTCCTTTTGCCAACCATGTCAAGATGTCATCGACGAGCTCCCAGTGATAGGTCGCCCTTCAACCATTTGTTGAACTCAAGGTTGTTGCCTCGTGATCCAAGACTCGCCGGCCGATTCTCTTGCCTTAGCCATTGCTTGTGCTCGACGATATAGGCGACACTACATACCATGTGTTGCAAAACCGTGAAATGGGCTTGAGCATACGCAGCCCAATCAGCGTGATTGCTTTCTTCCGATGGTCCCGACACTCGAGCCTCCTCATGGCGAGATCGAGGCACACCTATTGGTTCGACCGGGCCATGTAATCGACGCATTCGACGCCTCTTCGCTGTATAACCTTCGACAATGCTACCCTCCTGACGAGATCGATTCCATACGAAGACTTGAGAATTCCCATGTACCTCTCGAACGGGCACATGCTACGAGGAACACTTGCCCAAGATATCTTTATCTCTCACAAGGTGAACAATGAGATGGACCATGATATCGAAAAATGATGGAGGGAAATACATCTCAAGATTACATAGAGTCATCACCACCTCACTTGCAGAGCATCTAGTCCTTCGATCGATGACCTTTCGAGCGATTGTGTTAAAGAAATAACACGCCTTAGTGATTGTCTCTCTGACCTTGACCGCAAAATACTTCTAATTGCGACAGGAGCATCTGTGTCATCAAGACATGACAATCATGAGACTTCATGCCGCTTAATTTCAAATCTTGCAACGAAACAAGTCTCTTCATGTTGGAGGAGTAACCGACGAACTTTCACACCATGCAAGCACCGCACGCTCGCTTTTTTTCGCCTTTGATGAGTATAACAAGGTGTTCCAAGCACGCACGCCTTTATCGCCTCTTTCGGTGGTAACTCGTGTCTTATGCCCATATCGACCAAGTCAAGTCGTATGCGTTGATACCATCCTTTGTTTTACCCTTAATGTTGAGTAAGAGACCAATCACGCCGTCACGACATTCTTCTCACGCATGACATCGATGCAAAGGGCTAACTTCTAGGTGCTCCCAAGAAGGTAGGTCCCGTAATATTGATCTCTTCTTCCACATGCTCTTTTCACGGTACTTGATTTACGCCCTTTCCATACGCAACATCCAAATCCTTAACAATGTCATGAACATCTCTCCGCTCAAACGCCTTTGAAGTTGAACCATTTTCGCTCCTTCCGTGAAAAGTTGCTTCATCTTGCGATATGGGTGATTCCTCCGAAGGAACCTACGGTGACGCATGTACACTGTTTTGGGAGTGATTCACCATAAACTCTCAGATCATCTAAGTAGTGAGTGCAGGCTTTGGTTCCTTTTGTACTCATTCCGACAGTTAGCAAGCAAGCGTGGTACTCATTTATGGTGCGTAACAACAAGCAAAGGCAAAGTAAAGTTCTCTCGCTTGTACGATCCCATACGTGTACCCCCAGAACTCCACAGTGTTTTTAGATCTTCCACCAATGGAGCTAGGTACACATCAATATCGCTCCTAGGTTGTTTCGGTCCTTGGATAAGCATGCACAACATAATGTACTTCCGCTTCATACACAACCAAGGAGGAAGGTTGTAGATACAGAGATTTACGCCAAGTGCTATGCCTACCGCTCATGTTACCGAAAGGATTCATTCCATCCTGACTCAATCCAAACCTTATATTTCTGATCCGCACCGAATTTTGAAAGCTCTGCCGATGTTTCTCCATCGGATGGAATCAAGCAGGTGCCTTAGCATTCCATCATTCTACGCCTCAAAGTACCAACGCAACAGCTTTTGCCTCCTTTGGGTTCGCAAACAAACGCTTCAAACGGGGAATTACAGCAGATACCATGCCACCTTAGCAAGAGGACCTTTTTTCACCTCAATGCTCTCGCCATCATCATCCTAATGACTCTTACGCTTGTACCGGATGCGTTGCACCGACATATATGCAAGTTTGTGTACTCTTTGCAGACAGATACTGATGTTGGACATGTGTAGGATCGAAATATACTAATGTAGCAATCAGAGGGGGGGTGAATGATTGCGCGGAAGCTAAAATCAAATTTTTGATCTTTTCAAACACCCCAATTTAAACTCAAATTGCTTGAAGACCAGTTTACAAAGTTAGAAGACCAGGTTATGAAATTGGGAGACCACCTCACGCAGTTGGGAGACCAGTAGACCAGTCTGGGCATCAAGATAAAGACTTGAGCGACCAAGAGGATACTTGGGCGATCGGTTGGGCACTTGGGCGCACTGGGCTTGGGCACTTGGGCACCAAGAATCACCCGGCGAAAGCAGAGGACACCGGGCGACCAGCTTGGGCACCTGGCGACCAAGAGGGCACTGGGTGAGCAGAGGACACCGGGCGAGCAGGTTGGGCACTTGGGCGAGCACTCCGCACTTGGGCGAGCAGGTTGGGCGAGCACGAACTGTTGGGCCACCACGAATTGCCAAAGATCTAACCGTTGGATTGATATGAAATTTTAATCAGAGAAACTAGATTCAATTATGAATCAAACCCAACAAGAATCAATCCAATCGGATGTACGGATCAAGAGATATTACCTTCGCAATTGGACTAATGCATCTAATGACGAGGAAATCAAATTTCACCTTCAAGGTCAGGATTTAACCAAACACTAGAGAGGGCTTCAATTGCCACTTGATCAATCTTCTAATCACCAAAAGCAAGATCATGTCCAGATCATCATCAATCTTCTAGTTGACGTGATGCGTGCATGCACGATCAATCTTGATTTGTTTTCTTCACACTTTGCGGTCACAAAACTCACGCAAGAAAACTCATCCACACAGAGATACTTGGATTGCTAGATTTATCTTTATTTCTTTTGTCTAAAGTACTCCCACACAAGAGTACAAACCTAATACTGCTCAAGAATAAACAGGGACACCTCCCCTATTTATACAGAGCAAACACACGAGATTGAATACAACTCCACTTCCAACATGGAAAGAGTTCAGATTCATCTCAACTTGGCCCAACATGACCAAAAACAACTCTTGCACGCATGCAAGAACAGAGAGATTGAATACAACTCAACTTCCAACATGGAAAGAGTTCGTATCTATCTCAACTTGGCCCAACATGGCCAAAACCAAAACTTTGCACGCATGATCAGCCCACCTGCTGCACATACGTGACTAACCACCTTCATATGCATGTTCTTCAGCCCTAACGCCCCGCATGACATCCTTGACCACCAAGACCTCGATTCCTCCCGAACCTAGTCTCAACCTCGCCTCCATGAACCTAGTTCGGTCCCACATCGACCACGTCAGCCTCGAGCAACACTCGCACATGAAGTAACAAATAACGCTGGTTCGAGCACAAGTCCACGACTTGACTCAAGATTAATCCATGCAACCACTCACACGAAAGTGCATTGCATTAAGCAAAACCATTATGCTATCCCTAGCATAATCAAATGAACATTTGAACATTTGATCGAATATTATATTATGCAAATAGAACCATTACTAGCTAACCTTATTCATCAAAAACCAACACATGGTTCTACAAGCTTAGATCTAAAAAATCATCAAATTCCTTCCTTATCAAGATAGATGTTGAATATAATGCAATTAAAACACATTACTAACCAAATATCACAAACAACATATGGATCCAAATACAATTAAACTAGATCTAATCAAACAATCTTTAAATTAATTCTGTCCTAACAAACCCAGATATTGAATTCGACAAGATGCAATTAGAGAACTCATTACTAACCTTAGATCACCAAAATCAAATGAATCTAATATTACCCTTCAAATCAATGGCTTTTTTCAAAAATCGCCTCACTTCCACAACCGCCACTTAGCATAGAAACCTAAACCCTATAAACGAAGTGGATGGATCGAGGCTCGTTTTACGGAGACGGTATTATCACATACGGTTTTATATTACGACGCCTATGATACAAGAATATCGCAGACGGTTTCTAAATATAACCGTCTGTAATGATTATCAGATATTATGCGGTTGTGTTATATAACCGTCATGAAATCACTGCACGGTTTTACTAAACCGCTCGTAATGAGTATCAGCCATCATGCATTTGCGGTTATATTTAGAAACCGCTCAGGATATTTTTGTATCACTGACTACTGTAATATAAAACCGCTCAGGATATACGACCGACGGCTTGAGTACATAACCGTCTCAGGATGTTCTGATATTACGCAGCGGTTTTTCAAAACCGCTCGTGATCGTAGGCCCGATATAAGCCTCATTGTAGTAGTGTATATATGTGTTAAAAAAACTATATATAAATATTGCAAGACACGACCACTACAAGAAAAACCTCATGTAGAGGTACGTTTTTAGAGGATTTTTCAACCTTGCTTCTAAAATTAGAGTTACATAGTCTAGAGGCATTTTTTAGAGACACTTTAAAAAGCACATTTTGTACTATTGAGGCAGTATTGAGAAGATTTTGAAACGTGCTAGAACCACGTGCAAAATTTTGAGTTATTTTTGAGACACTCTCTTATTCGCCTAAAGTTTTTCGTTGTATAGAGACATTTTTTTAGATGCTTCTAGAGGTGTTTTTTTGGTTGTTTACATGTGTTAAATGATCTACACATAAATACTGCAAGGCACAACTAAACATGTGAATCAGTGAGGTTAAGGAAGCTAGTGCAACATGTTCAAGACACTGCTACAGAAATAGTCATCTAGATCAGCTCTTTTTCATCATCTAGGTTGGTTTTTGTGGTGATACAAAGTCCATAGGCAGTGATGAGAAGCGGCTATCACAGTCGGTTTTTGCCCGATATAGATATACCATCATCTATGTCAATTCGGCACTCAAAACCAACCGAGAAGATAAATTATCTCTATCGGTTCTACAATAAGAACCAATAGAGAAGTCCTATTATCTCTATAGTTCCGAACGCTGAACCGATAGAGATAATACATAAATCTTTATGTTTTTAACACTTAGAACCAATAGAGATAATACATGAATCTCTATCGGTTTGGCGCTCAGAACCGATAGAAATGTCCTCCTATTCTCTATCTGTTCTGAGCGTCGAACTGATAGAGATAAATCCACTCTAATTCCAATACCAGATCACAATACTATTGGTGCCAAAATGTAACAGCCCAGAAAATTTGGAACAGTAAAATGTAACACCTAAATTTTGATGTGAATATTTTCAGCACTTTCATAATGCTTTTGATATTATTTGGAGTTTTATGAATTCTTTAGTGTTTTGAGTTGCAATAAAAGTCAACTAAAGAAATGAAAAGAAGAAAAGGCAAAGAAGCAAAAAGCAAAAGTTTGGAAAATTTATTGGGAGAATCCTGAACATGTAAATAATCCATTTTAACTGCCACATGAAATCTTCACATAAGAAAATGAGGAAGAAAAACAGAACAACAATTTTTATTCCCGAATAATGCATTGTCAGAAATTGTGTAAAATATTGGAATAACAAATGGAGTTGAGAAAATTTATATGAGAACTTCATTACTATATCTACACATAGTAAAAATATAATAAATTAATAAGATGGTTGAGAATTATTAAAATTGAAAACTGAAAACTTGGGAAAATGGAAATTTTAGTGTCAGAATTTTAATTAAATAATGGCATGAGTATTTGAGCTAAAAATTTTACACAGATATATTAAGCCAAAATACAATTGAAAAAAAAATTAAAAAATAATAGACTTCATTTGATCTCGAACAAAAATCAAAGACAGAGGCTGAGAAATCAAGTAGTCACCGTTAAAAGAATATTTATAAATTTTCAGAACTTGATTTAATCCCAAATTTTACCAGGATAAATACTGGTTGGAGACTTTAGTAAAAAGTTTCATCACTTTTTACCTCCATCGACCATTAGTAAAAATCGAGAGAGAGGGAGAAAATCATCCAACCACCCCTGCTTTCTTTCTACTGTCATCGACTTGTGGGACAACCCGAATCTCGTCCCATTTTGTCGGGCGCAGCAGTGAAATCCCTCAACCCCTGGCAGAGGCCCCAGGCCCCACCGGCTAGGCCCTTCTTCCTCAGCTCCCGTTCGACCCACTGGGAGCAGGAGATGCCGAACTTTCTGAAGCGAGAACGCGCTAACTCGATTCAAGGAACTACCATCGCCGGTCATTCCCTCGTCATCTTCCTAAGCATCGCGACGGACCAGCCACGAGTCGCTCGCACTAAGCTTCGCCATTACCTTCTTCCGCCGCTCCGCCCTTCCAATGCCAATAAGCGATTGCAACGCAGCGTCCAACTTCAATACCCACCAAAGCCAATACAAAACCACCTGAGGCCATACTAGTACTCTTTTCCCTTTCCTTCGCCAATTCTCGGGGTGGCTCGCTCTTGCCTTCGTTTTCGCCATTGACCGCAGAGAGCCAGGAAAGGGGAAAAACCTCAATCAAGCCGAAAGACCGGGTAATCTTTGAATCGAATCCATCCCGAAGCCGCGTGTATCCTAATGTCCTAATCAAGCTTCAATTTGAACCCATTTGCTTGCGCTCACGGATTTCACGGTCATCTTCTCCGCCTCAGCGCCGTGGACGGGCTTCTCGCTAATTCTTCTACCAAGACTCAGTGAAATGGATTCCCCATACCTCACCGATGCTCACCGAAGCTTTTCCGCGCACAATGGTTCGGCGTTGAAGCTTCGCACGGAGAGCTATGGCGGCACAAGAGCGACGTGGCGATTATGCTCCGGCCACTCCAGCCGTGGGAGTACCACCAACGTGTTCGCTTTGCTGCTTGATGTCAGAGGTGCCACCCATTACGGCGTTCGGCCACCGTCACGGGTGGCGAGGCCGAGAGCGACTGCTTTCCACATCGACTTTCGGTCACAAGAGTAAAGGGCGAATCGGCTTTAGCCAAAAGGAGAAAGCGCCAACTTTAGGGAAAGCGCCATTTCGCTTTTGGAAAGTCCGATTTTGAGGATTTTTATACCCGAAATTTTTCAAGATTGAATATCCAATTCGAAAGTGAAATAAATTTTAAAATTAAATGTAAAATCCATTAGAATTAGAATATGCAAAAATATTTTTAAAAGAATTACTGTGTGAATTTTAATAAATGAAATACATGAGAAAGACTTTATGCCATAAGAAATTAATAATGGTAACATTAGGTAAAATGGAGAAAAGTAAATTTCTATGAAATCCTTGTACCGAGAATAGTCTAAAATGCAAAATAATGATATTCGACTAAGTTATTCCATTAATTTAATAAGTCTTTATGAATATGTCATATATATATATACATATATAGTTTAAAGTAAATAAGTGCCTTGATAAAGTAGAAATATGGGTGATCTGGTTATAAAATACAAAATTAGATGAGACAATGACAAAGATTGAACCTAATTAAGTCTCTGGTTATTCATGCACACTCTTGCATGCATAATCACACATATGCTAGTATACATATATATGAAGATTCATATATATATTCTAGCAATGAGATTGCTGTCAATAACTAAAATCCTATTAAAATATTGCTTTGAATCTGAATCCATTAACAAGGGGTAAGAATCTGATTAGGCCTGAATTGATTAAATCATTATAATTTAATCTATTTTAGCATCTTGAATTGAAAAATATAAATAAAAGAATTCATAATTTTAGCATCTTGAATTCGTGATAATAAAGAAAATAAGTTCATAATAAGCAACTCGCTCGTGTGTGGAGTTATATTCGTTTTACTATCAATTTTCTTTTTGCCCTTTTTAATTGCCGATAATTATTTTTCATTTTATCTTACGGCGTGTAGACGTTGACGAGCCCGACGAGGAGGACGATCTTGTTGCCGATCCTGAGTTTGAGCCCGACAAAGCTGAGCAAGGCAAGCAAATCCTTGATCATGTTGAGCCCAATAATTCACCTACAATATGTTGTTTTTGCAATCAGATATTGCATGCAGTAATTCTCGTGAAAAACACTATATTGGGTAGAACAATTAGTTATCCTGTGTAATTATGGATTTCCTTTAATCTGTATGGCATGTGAACCTTGTAACCGTACGTATGGTCTAGACATAAACTAATGTCACTGTGGGTATATGCGTTAGATATTATATCTGCTTAGCCATGCTCATCGCTAAAATGGTTCAGTTTCAAATTGTTTCTTCAACCAACTGCCATTTGAAAAGGTTGCTATTAGTTCACTAAAAATCCAAAATAAAACTATGATTTGGATGTGGGCGACTATTGGCAATAGCCGGAGGTGCAAAAAGGAGCTGCACGTAGTGTAGGGTGAAGTGTCGCCCACGTCACATTAAGGACCGAGCAATGGGACGCTATTGATCCAAGATTATCGTGCAACCATGAGGGCTATTTATGGGGTAGCCTTAGCTTAATAAGTTGTTCGGACATGGCTTTGCTCATTGGTAGGCGGGAGCTAGCTCAGGCATTCCAGTCAGGTCTGCCTGACGGGGTTTCTACTTGCTAATGCAACGGTGTACGCCCTGCCGTGTCCAGAAACGTTGTGTTGGGTGTGTGAAAGTGGATCCACGGCTTGAGTGTGTGTTTCTGGTTCTACGGCGGGGGTTAACGTCCCGGGCTGGATCAAAGTCATGTCTGAATAATGTAACGGCTATGTACGATCACCTTGCCGGCACACCAAAGGAAGTGTGTCGTATGGCCTAGCAAAAAGGGTGGATCATTCCTTGTGGGTAAAGTTGTACACCTCGCAGAGTTTAAATCTAATCGATTAGCCGCTACCATGTTATGGGCACTTGGTGAAGTCATTCCAATGTTAGATTTTGTTATTTTCAAAAGCGGAGTTTCGGCTTGAAACCGATTTTAGCAACTGCTTTATGTCCAAAGGAATCGACATGTATGGTGTACCGGTAGATCAGGTTGTGCAATCAGATTTACTTTTCAGTAAATTACTTATTCTTTTCGCAATTGTTTTTAAATGCGAATTGCAATCTAATACTAGATTATGCTTTACTGTTTTTAGCAACTGCAAAATAACTAGAGCCTGTCCTTGTTTAAGCTTGCATGATTATTTAATTGCATTTGTTATCAAGTCTTGCTGAGTACCAATGTACTCAAATCTTGCTTTACATACTGTCTCAGAAGATGAAGATTCAGTATTGCCAGACGACGAGTTCTTTCAGTCAGGACGTGGGGTTTTTGACGACGACTTTTTCTTCTAGGAGTTTTCCCCAGTCTAATGCCTGCGGGTTGTTAGGGGCAATCCACCTGGGCTTTGGTTTTTCCGCTGTCGTGTTGTTGCTACTCTATTATTTCTAAGTGTTGTAAAAAAATTGCTCTGTATAATTAATCTTGTGCAGGTTATAAATATCCTGTTTGATTGTGATATCGTTGTTGTAAACATGTGTGTGCTAGCTACTGATCCAGGGACTAGTACTGTATACACATGGAGGTTCCTGTTCAGCAGAACGGGGTCTCACAGCATTGGTATCAGAGCCATAAAGACTGTAGGAAACCCCGGGAGTTAAGGTTGTTAGTTAAAAATCTAAGACATATGTTATATTGAATTAAAGTTCACTCCTCTACTAATAATGGAATTTAGAATATTTGCTAATTTTCTTATTTGTAGTCTCCTTGCTTTCATAATTATGTATACTAATCTCGCCTCCTCCTTTATTTTATTGTTGTAGATGGCGCGGTTTGTGCCTTGTCATGAATCAACAGATGTGGAGTCTGCAGGGATGATGGGAGCATTACGTAGTCTGTTGGAGGCTTGCCATTTTGGGGGCCATCCTCGCTACGTGGTGTATCATGCTTACCTTAGCTCGGAAACCAAAGAGTTCGCTACTAGAGTATTTGTTCCCCCTAGGCCTGCTCTTAACGAGGGAGAGAGGAGTTTTGTGGGCTTCGGGTCGTCGATAGATGCGCCCATGAATGAGGCGGCGATCTAGCGATAATCCATCTTAGGCATGCTCTCCTAGATTTAGACCCGCTTACTATTACTTGCTCGGGAGGCCAGAGGGAGGTAGTGTGTATATGATCCTAGTAGTGTTAAAAATGCTAGCTACGAGTTATGGTAGACTTTATAAATAGGTTAGATCAGCACTACGTGCAATTAGCGCAAGAACTTAAAGAGACACGTGAGCATATGGCATTTTTAGAGACCACTTTAGCATCAGGCGTGGCGAGAGGTACCGTGCCGCGTTCGGTGCTTGAGGGTGGTGCCCTACAAATACCATCCGCTCAGTACTTCCGCTTGACTTCATATGTGCCTCTTGTGGGTAGATCCTGTGGTGCCGTGGATGTCTAGCATAGGTAGTTTACGCGCCTAGTTAGTGACAAGGAATAAATCCGTAGCACGTGCGATCGTCTCCGCGTATCCTTGTGTGTATCGACGCAGGAGTATGTGTCCAAGGTTTTAGAGGGAAATCAAGAGGGCAATGAAGAGAGTTGTAAGAAGTACTTTTGTATTAACATGCCTTGTGTGGGAATTGACATGGCTTGTGCCGAAGCATGTGAGTTGGAGTTAAAAATCCTAATGTATGTGTCCCTGTTCAGGATGTAATATGTTGGAATGGTTGTATAATTAAAAGTTGGATGTTATCTTGTTATGACTAATTGCTCTAGAAATATTATTGGGCACGATCCAACTATTTTGAATTTACGATGGCAAGTAACATAGTGTGGTCGATGTGGCAAGGGAGCTTGCAGTTGAATTCGGACATAAGAGAAGCCAACCTATTTTTAGTATTAGACAGACTCCAGTAGGATTTTAAGTTAGAGCGCATGCAGTCACACACACTAGAGATCAAGTAATGCACTGTAACGAGACTAGACACCAGGCAATGCAAGAGATAGGTCGTAAATTGGTACGAAGGATATGCAAGGCTCATAATATTAGTGTAGATGCTTACTTACGCCTCTACGAGAATCTTAGGGGACTTAACGATCCTACGGTTGAGCCTAAGCCGCGCCGCACCAGGAATAAGCATGAATATTTGCAACAATTTCAGCCTGCGGGTGCGCATGATCAGCCGCTTTCGCCTTGTAGTTCAGAGAGTAGTTGTGATGTTTTAGTGCCGCCGCCTTATCCCAAAAACCGCAGCGTGATGGTGCTGTTCAGTGACTCCGACGACTAGCTGAAGGCGTGGCAATGGTCAAAAACAGAAGCGTGGATATGGGGTAGGAAGCAACCAGTAAAGTCACAAAGGTAGTAGCATATTTTGGTACTGTAATGTGCTGAATGTAAGATATACGTATGTGTAATTGTAGCACTGGAAGGTAAGTAAACCTATGTATATTTCAAGTATGGTAGGTGCTGAATGTAGGATATAAATATGCATGTTTCGATTCTGATAGATGAGCCAACTTGTGTATATTCTAAGTACTGGAAGATGACTAGTTGTAAGATAAATGAATGCATGTATGTATTCTAAGTATTGTATGAAATGATGGTGTAAATCAGTGTGTATTATGTTATGGACAGCTTTTGGTTGTGTAGTTTTCTGTGAATAAGTGTGTGAATTTTCTCTAAATTTTAGCTATTAGAGTGGAAATTTACTGATGAGATTATTCTTGTGTTGAGTTAATTTTAAAGTAAAGTAACCGTAAAATTTTGGGGCGATCTACAAGAATAGAAATAATTAGTACTTCTTTTTGTTGTCGGTTTTAATAAAGATTGCGTGCGGGATGCGATCCACAAGATCATTGAGCCACATTTTGAGGGCGAGGCTGAACAGAACGTTCAGATCACGGACAAAGCGCCCCCACGCCAATGGCCGAACCCGCAAAGATCCGTCGGCGAGGGCCTCAACATCTCGGGCGCTGTCGTGATCCACTCGCTGCTCCCCAAGAACCAGACCTTCCGAGGAGGAGCAATTGAGAGCCGACTATGGCGCAAGTCTTGGCAATGATGGAGCAAGGAAGGCAGACTCACACTTTGTCGCTGCAACAGATTGCCCAAGGTGTAGCCGCCGTAATGCTAACCGAGGAGGCAATGGAGGGTCAAAGCTGAATGAATTTTTAAGAACCCACCACGGTGTTCTCGTCATCCGCGAGCCACTTGAAGCGGATGATTGGCTGCGAGCAATGGAGAATAAATTGAACATAGCCCAGTGTGATGAAAGGGATAAAGTTCTGTACGCTTCTTACCAGTTGCAAGGAGATGCTGCCATTTGGTGGGAGAGCTACCAAGCGACCCTGCCAGAAGGCCGAGTAGTGCTATGGCCGGAGTTCAAGGCGGCTTTCCGTCGCACTCACATACCAGCCAGTATAATCGAAGTGAAGAAGCGAGAGTTCTTGGATTTGAAACAGGGCAATATGGCTGTTATGGAGTATTTGCACCGGTTCAATTACTTGTCTCGGTACGCTCCTCGTTAAGTGGCGGAGGAAGCCTTGAAGGTGGAGCGGTTCAGGGAGCATCTTAATGAAGAAATCAAGTGGGCTCTTGTCGCCCAAGACATTAATGATTTTCAAACTTTAGTTGATAAGGCAATCCGAGTGGAGCATGGCAGTAAGGATGTGCTGGAAAGCAGGAAGCGCAAATGGCTTGCGCGCAAATCTGTCAATGTGGGGCCATTTCGGTCACAAGGTGGTCAGTCGTCGTCTGCTCGCCGACCCCCACCACAGATGCAATGGACCCGGCCATTCAAATAAGAAGAATTCCAGCGCGGCCAAGGGCAAGTGGTTCGTGCTCCTCAACAACAAATACAATGAGCCACTCGCTCTTCATGTACCAAGAGGGCGGCGGCTAGCCTTCGAAGCCAATGCCCAATGTCACCTGTTTTCATTGTAATGAGCGGGGGCATTATGCCAACTCTTGTCCTAAAAAGAAGATGATGCAGACTTGCTCGCAGACTCAAGGGAAATCACAGGGAGTGGGAAATCAGCAAGCTCAAAAGTCAAGTTCAATGCCGGCACAAGGTGATGCTCTTGGACGCTTGCATCATGTCACTGGCCCAAGACGCACCTAACGTTGTGTTAGGTATGCTTCTTGTCCAATCTGCCCCTACCTTGGTGTTATTTGATTCTGGAGCTTCTCATTCGTTTGTTTCTAAGAAATTCACAGAACAGAATCAATTAGAAATTTCCCTTTTGCCTACTTATATGGTTATTCACTCACCTGGAGCAACCATTAGGACTAGAAAATTTTGTCCTAATGTCGATAAAAATAGGAGAAGTACTGCTCGCGGCTAATCTTATTGTCATAGAAACTTCGTGACTAGATGTACTCGGGAATGGATTGGTTAGCAAAACACCAAGGTCACATAGATCGTGCTAACAAATCAATAGCTCTTACAAACCAAGATGGAGTCCGAGTAGAATTCTCGCCCAAGATTACATCCTCCACACATCAATCGCTATGTTCTCAGAACTCTTCAAAATTAATCAAGTCCTCAGAGTTAATGAATATCCCGATGTGTTTCCTAATGAATTGCCAGGAATGCCGCCGGACCGTGATATGGAGTTTGTTATTGACTTGGTGCCTGGAACTGCACCCATATCCAAGCGTCCGTATCGGATGCCTCCTAATGATTTAATGGAATTGAAGAAGCAGCTCAAAGAACAGTTAGATAAAGGCTTTATTCGTCCTAGTACTTCACCTTGGGGTAGTCCAGTTTTATTTGTTGAAAAGAAGGATGGTGGTCTGCGTATGTGCGTGGACTATCGTATGCTAAATGACGTCACCATCAAAAACAAATATCCACTTCCCCGCATAGATGATTTATTTGATCAACTAAATGGTGCTCAAGTGTTTTCTAAAATAGATCTCAGACTGGGTTATTTTCAGTTGAAGATCAGGCCGTCTGACATTCCTAAGACTGTATTTGTTACTCGTTACGGATTGTACGAGTACACTGTTATGTCATTTGGCCTCACAAATGCTCCAGCGAGTTTTATGAATTTGATGAACAAAATCTTCATGGAGTACTTGGATAGATTTGTGGTAGTCTTTATTGATGACATTCTCGATTTATTCCAAGAGTGAAGAAGAGCATGCTCAAGATTTACTTAATGGTTCTTAGTAAATCGCGAGAAAATAAGCTTTATGCCAAATTTTAGAAATGTGAATTTTGGCTAAAAGAGGTAGCATTTCTTGGTCATGTCCTGTCTAGAGGAGGGGTTGCAATCGATCCAAGCAAAGTACAAATCAGATTAGCTTGGGAGAGGTCAGAATCGTTCGAAATTGAGTTTTTCGAATGGCGGATATTATCGTCAACTTTAGGGAAAGCGCTCTCTGCTTCCGCCACCGACTTTTCGTCCCAAGAGATGGGCCGAATCGGCTTTAGCCAAAAGGAGAAAGCGCCAACTTTAGGGAAAGCGCCATTTCCGCTTTTGGAAAGTCTGGATTTTGAGGGGATTTTTATACCCGAAATTTTTCAAGATTGAATATCTTTTGAACCTCTGGTCCAATTTGAGTGAAATAAATTTTAAAATTTGTGTAAAATCCATTATAATTAGAATATGCAAAAATATTTTTAGAAGAATTACTGTGTGAATTTTAATAAATGAAATACATGAGAAAGACTTTATGCCATAAGAAATTAATAATGGTAACATTAGGTAAAATGGAGAAAAGTAAATTTCTATGAAATCCTTGTATTGAGAATAGTCTAAAATGCAAAATAATGATATTCGCACTAAGTTATTCCATTAATTTAATAAGTCTTTAAGTGAACATGTCATATATATATATATACAAATATAGTTTAAAGTAAATAAGTGCCTTGATAAAGTAGAAATATGGGGTGATCGGTTATAAAATACAAAATTAGATGAGATGTGACAAAGATTGAACCCAATTATGTCTCTGGTTATTCATGCACACTCTTGCATGCATAATCACACATATGCTAGTATACATATATATGAAGATTCATATATATATTCTAGCAATGAGATTGGTGTCAATAACTAAAATCCTATTAAAATATTGCTTTGAATCAATCCATTAACAAGGGTAAGAATCGATTAGGCTCGAATTGATTAAATCATTATAATTTAATCTATTTTAGCATCTTGAATTCAAAAATATAAATAAAAGAATTCATAATTTTAGCATCTTGAATTAGTATAATAAAGAAAATAAGTTCATAATAAGCAACTCGCTACGTGTGGAGTTATATTCGCTTTTACTATCAATTTTCTTTTGCCCTTTTTAATTGTCGATAATTATTTTTCGCCTTATCTTACGGCCAGTAGACGCGGACGAGCCCAACGAGGAGGACGATCTTGCTGCCGATCCTGAGTTTGAGCCCGACAGTGCTGAGCAAGGCAAGCAAATCCTTGATCATGTTGAGCCCAATAATTCACCTACAATATGTTGTTTTTGCAACTGTATATTGCATGCGAATAATTCTCCGTAAAAACAGCTATATTGGGTAGAACAATTAGTTATCCCTGTGTAATTATGGATTTCCTTTAATCTGTATGGCATGTGAACCTTGTAACCGTACGTATGGTCTAGACATAAACTAATGTCACTGTGGGTATATGCGTTAGATATTATATCTGCTTAGCCATGCTCATCGCTAAAATGGTTCAGTTTCAAATTGTTTCTTCAACCAACTGCCATTTGAAAAGGTTGCTATTAGTTCACTAAAAATCCAAAATAAAACTATGATTTGGATGTGGGCGACTATTGGCAATAGCCGGAGGTGCAAAAAGGAGCTGCACATAGTGTAGGGTGAAGTGTCGCCCACGTCACATTAAGGACCGAGCAATGGGACGCTATTGATCCAAGATTATCGTGCAACCACGAGGGCTATTTATGGGGTAGCCATAGCTTAATAAGTTGTTCGGACATGGCTTTGCTCATTGGTAGGCGGGAGCTAGCACAGCATTCCGGCCAGTTCCGCTCGACGGGTTTCTACTTGCTAATGCAGCGGTATGCATCGCCGTGTCCGTAAACGTTGTGTTGGGTGTGTGAAAGTGGATCCACGGCTTGAGTGTGTGTTTCTGGTTCTACGGCGGGGGTTAACGTCCCGGGCTGGATCAAAGTCATGTCTGAATAATGTAACGGCTATGTATGATCGCCTTGCCGGCACACCAAAGGAAGTGTGTCTTATGGCCTAGCAAAAAGGGTGGATCATTCCTTGTGGGTAAAGTTGTACACCTCTGCAGAGTATAAATCTAATCGATTAGCCGCGCCCGCGGTTATGGGCACTTGGTGAAGTCATTCCAATGTTAGATTTTGTTATTTTTCAAAACCGAGTTTGGTTTGAAACGATTTTAGGAACTGTTTTATGTCCAAAGGAATCGACATGTATGGTCGATCGGGTAGACTGGTTGTGCAATCAGTATTTACTTCAGAAATTACTTATTCTTTCGCAATTGTTTTTAAATGCAAATTGCAATCTAATACTAGATTATGCTTTATTGCTTTTAGCAATCGCAAAATAACTAGAGCCTGTCCTTGTTTAAGCTTGCATGATTATTTAATTGCGATGTGATGAAGGATCTATCGGCCTCCAACACACGAATAACGCCAGGTTCAGTTAGGGTTGAGGCGTGCCAACTGATTTGATCCTGTAATTGGTAATATAGATGGAGAAATATACTCAAAGCCAATATAATGTGTCAATCGGCGAAGATCTCAAATGACTAAGAAAAAGCCAATTAAAATCAAAGGCAACAATAAGTCTAAACAGCTGATTACAGCTGAATAGATGATAGATAAATATAGACTTTCCCAAAAAAAGGTAATGCGCAACAAGATCAAAGAAAATCAAACCTGATTGGCGTAATTGAAGGTGATCACATATCACATTCATATTTCGCATATCACATATCATATTCACAATATCATAAAATACACATATCATAGTACATAGAAAACAAATATACTTAATATTACACATGTCACATTCACAGTATATAATACCTAGGTTTACATAGACTAATAGAAGTACACATTCACAATATATAACATTGTTTACATAGACTAGTATGAGCCTGTCGGGTCTCTAAACCAACCGTCCTTCGCTATAATATCTGACTAGTACCATGTGCATATGTTGTCTGCTATTCTATTAAAATCTTTTTTCAAGGCTCTTGTGGGTGATATAAATTAGTGCACTAATTAAGTTTTAAGCCTTGTACATGTAAAAGGCTGAGTGTATTATACATGTACATACATTAGGGGAAAGGACTACGCCGCCAGCCAGGATCATCATGTAATGCATGGCGTAGAAGCTGTACAGTTCACTGCACCCCCTATTGATGACACTATGAACAAAGAAAATGAAATTAAAAGATGAAAAATAGATGTTAGAAAGAATACTATGTTAGGCACTTGTACTTTGAAGTGCCTCCACTCTAGTTGGTCGTCTCGTTCGTTGTTGTGTTGCCCCCCTTGGGTAATGTAAGATAAGAAAGCCCTACATACAATGGCCAAAGATTCTATTTAGTTAAAAAAATAAATGAACATAGTTAATAAAGAAAGTGTTAGGTTAGAGAAATGTACTTATCTCTACAAAATAAGCTTGGTTACGTAGTTCATCGGTCGCTTCTCTAGTGAGTTAAATGCGTACAGTTTGTTTTCACTCAGAACGATCACTAGTAGAACCTAATGGTTTCTCATTAAATGTATGCGGTGCAAGAAAATAAGTTCATATAAGGTTTAGGTGCATGCAAGTAATTAAAGGGTAAAGTAATTAGAGTAGTACTTAACTCTCATGGTACGAGACGAGAATGAAATATTTTCTTGCCTCAACGAGCAATACCTGCTTGAGGTAGTCGACAACGAAATCTGACTGATACTATGCCATGGTTGTAGAAACCACCTTGGGGTCGACAAACCCAATGGGATGACGATGCGTCATGGCTCGCTACCTCATCATTGTGCAAAATAAACCAAATGTTAAAAACATAATCAAAATCCTATAATAGTCATAGGCTTATGTTGTATGGTGCGATACTCACGCCCAGGTTCATATAGTGCTTGTTGTATAAAAAGAACAATTCATCAAAACTCACTAGGAATGTCCCATCCTCCTGGCTATGGAATTAGCCCCCTCGATACTTCACATAGAAATCGGTGTGACGCTTGGCACCATCTGCCTCTTTGGCCTTATCAATTTACCAATCTATGAAGCAAGAGAGCATTATAGGGTAGAGCATTCAATTGGTTTCTTAGGAGAAGAGGTTGTCCATGTATGTACCCTTTATTTCAAGGGGCTCTGTGGCCTTTTGATTTTTAGGGAACTCTATAGCCTTCTATTTTTTAGGGGTTTCAATGTCCTTTCTCAACTTTGCCTACTTGGTAGAAGGAGTCTCCGAGGTCTCCTATGCTTCTTTGGTTGGCAACTTAGTTGATTTGCACATTAGGTCACATTTCATTCCAATTGACTTAGACGGAGGAGTTGTGATGGTGGTGGGAGCAGGTACAAGTATGATAGGCATAGGAACCTACAAAGTATATGCATACGTTAGTAGGTACACGTGTTGCGGTACTGGGGAGATCGAGAAGACACGAGGGATTTTCACCTTGAGGAGTACGACACCCATCATGGGCCACTTGATGAATGACATCCGTGCTTAATTGACCGAGAGTGGTGATATCTTCATTCGGTGGGAACTCTAGCACATGAGACAGGAAGTCATCGTAGACATAGTCCACTGCACCCTTATGTAGCCCTTATCCAAAGGGTCACCATGCAACATGTTAGTCTTCTTGTATGGACATGAAAACCCACAGCCAATCTCAACGGGAAATCTATATTCGTGCACGACGAGCTGGCATTTGGCAGGTGCCTGCAAGAAGTGCACAACTTGATTAGAAATATTGTTTAGCTTACTCTTGTACCTTTAAGTTAGAAACAGTTATTACCTTCAATTGGGAACTGGATTGATCATTTTTAGAAGTGCAACTGCTAGGGTAGGGCACCGACCCTTCTACGACTGGCAAGCCCATCTGACTCTGACTATTGGAGATCATCACCATCATCTTAGCCTTCAGGGGCTCCTCATGTGCCACCATCTAGGCCTCATGTGCCATCATCTCCTCCCTCATCTTCTCTTTCAACTTGGCCTTGAGGCGCTCTTTCATGTGCTTACCATGATCTTGCTCTAGCACTAGTAGCATCCTCTTCATCTTGAAAGAAGGACCTTTTTGTATGTCCACACCTACGGCAAGCACCCGCCTATTATGGTCAGGCTTCCCGATTGCCGAAGACAGAATGTCCTACGACCATTGGCTCTGAAAGGTACCCTGCTATTTCCACTGGCTTACTTCCTCCTACAAGAAGCAAATATAAATTAGTGCTAAAATACAACGAGAAGGGTTAACTGGAATGTAGTAAGTTAGATGTCTTACGATGGTGGACACGATCTACGTGGTCTTGGGGTTTAGAACTACAAGCCAATCGTTGTGGGTTTTCTTTGTTCTTGCTAAAACCCAGTCGTGTGCCTGGTCCTCACATATCATGGAGTAAGGCATCACCGTCCCGGAGAGGGCATACTTCTCAGCTAGTCGTACCCACTCTACCTTCTTCCCTTCATAGCTAATAGAATTGAGGTGTTGTGCGTGTGCGTTGAGCCTCTGGATAGCGATGTTCTTCTCTTTCAGCTCCTACTCTTAGGGCATACTCTTCATCATATTGAACTCCTTCCAAACATTGAGAGTCACAAATGGATACTTTTCAAATGGAGTACGGTCTATCAGCACATACTTAGTCATCGTGATAACCCTGAAGTGCCTCAAAGACACACTCATTTTTTTTAAGGTGTACAACCTTGATTTGCTTTCATATTCCTCTGGTATAATCCATTTCCCCAGTCATTGCAGCATTTCACGATTAGGTCACATGTGGAGAGAGAAGAATTGGTATGTTAACTTAGCTTCATTCCACAGTCAATCCTTCTGCTCGGCACTAACATCCTTCCTCTAGTCCAGAACCTTGATCAGTACTCTCTCCCTCACCAATTAGTCGAGAAAAGATTAGTACCCACCTTACACTTGGGAGGACCCATGCAAACCCCCATGGCATCAAGCTGAAGAACATGCAGTGTTCTCCCTGTGGCCCCTTTATTCAATCCTCGAGCCTTTCTCACCTTACTCGGCTCCTCAGCATCACCTTCTATTCGGTTGGGCAATGAGCTGTTCTCTCTCTTTGAGACATTTTAAAAACTAAAATTGGAGGTCATATACATACTGGAAATTAAGATCATACAATCTACTCTAGCTAAAAATGTCCATGATTACAAAAGCTACAATCTACTCAAGCTACTCAAATATAGATACTACAATCTACTCAATCATTCACTAGAAATTAAGATCATTTCACTGTTTAAATAATCAAAATTTAGATTGTGTACTATTCGGCCAAGCAGATGAACATCAAACTAGGCATTAAAGCTAATGATCAACCTAGTCAATATTAAGATATAATCAATTGAACATCAAACTATATACTGAAAATAATGATCATGCTCAAAGATAGTAAAGCACAAGCAATACTTTCTAGTATCAACAGACAACAATACTTACCGTGAGGGAGAGGATGCCAGGGGGAGGGGGAGGATGATAGGGGCGAAGGAGGTCACTAAGGAGGAGGAGGACGTTGGGGGTGGAGGAGATCACTGGGGAGGAGGATACTGAGGGGAGGAGGTCACCGAGAGGAACAAGGTCGCCGGTGCTGGTGCAAGGGTTTAGGAGAGATGGTGCATACAGAGGAGATGTGAGCAGGTGAGAAGGGGAAGAGGCGGGAGGGTGAAATTTTACAAGGGACCTCTCTATCGGTTCTACGCTCAGAAGCAATAGAGAACTATCATTATCTTTATCGGTTCCGAGTGTTGAACCGATAGAGATTGACATATTATCTCTATTGGTTCTATGATCAAAACTGATAGAGATAACTAGAACATCTCTATTGGTTTCGAGCATTGAACCAACTGAGATAAATATATTATCTCTATCGGTTCCGCGCTCCAAACCGATAGAGATGCACTAGTTATCTCTATTGGTTTTGATCATTGAACCAATAGAGCTAATACGTGAATCTCTATCGGTTCAACACTCAGAACCGATAAAGCTAATGCGCCTCTATCAGTTCTGAGTGTAGAACAAATTTTTTAAATACACATTGTTTTCCTTCAATAGGACTAGATATAGAAAACAAACATACTTAAAGAGTATACATGTATTAGCTCTTTATTTGTAATACATGCATGTAATTTGTTACATGTGTGTCGTTGTCACCGCTAAGACATGCTCCATCTACAAACAAATGTATTTCATCAAATTGGTTGTATTCTTCTTCATCTATGATATTTTTAACTCCAATAATCCGCCTCTTGCCATGAAGGACGACGTACAATCTTGGATTGGCCGGATCACGCATGTAGAAGACTTGAGTTGCTCGTTTTGCAAGGATGAACTGTTTCTCTTTGTAGGCGAGTCTATTGAGATCCACAAGAGTAAAACCTCTCTTATATACCTTCACACCATGTGGAAGTCTCACCTACTTACATCAGAACAATGAAAATTGGTATATTCCGTAATCGAGCTCCCATATTTCTTCAATCATCCCATAGTAGGAGTTCGTTGCAGTTGAGGATTCTCTTTTTGAGTGATCATCGAACAAAGCATTTATGCTTACACCACTATTTTGAATTGTACTCTTTGCATCTTGACTTTTAGTGTAAAATGAGTAGTCATTAATATCATACCCCTACCATGTCTTCACATTAAATTTGGGTCTGTAAGCCAACCATTTGACATCTTCATTGATGGAGACCTTTGCCTTTTCTTTGAACTATGTAAGGAATCACTCTTTTATGTTCTCTCATGATGGAAAGCTCATCCCTATGTAGATTCTCTTTTCATAATATCAACTTGTGATGCTAGATGTACGAATGAACTTCTAAACTGTAAGACTACAAAATATGCTTTATAATACATATCAAACCGTGGACTCGTTAGTTTCGACCCAATGGTTCCTTTGCCACCAAGTCTGCCCTCATGACGAGATACAAGAACACCAATTACTTATCTTTACCTAGATAGTCCATACAGAACTCAATAACCTCATAAGTCCCATGATCCTCAACAAAACTATCCTAAGGCTTCGATCGATTCCTCACGTTCATGTATGCTTTTAATATACCCATGTACCACTCAAACGGATACATATAACGTAGGAAACAGGTCCACATATCTTAATCTCTCTAACAAAGTGAACAACAAGGTGAATCATGACGTCGAAGAATGACAGGGGGAATGCATCTCAAGCTGACACATAATCGTATCACCTCACTCTGCAAGTTGTCTAGTACATCGGGATTAATAACATTGCAAGAAATCACATTGAAGAAATAACATAATTTCATGATTGCTAACCTGACATTCTCTGGTAGAATATTTCTGATTACAATAGAGAGCATTTGGGTTATCAAGATATGACAATTGTGGAACTTCATATCAAGCAACTTCAAATCATCCATTGACACAAGCTTCTTAATGTTTGCGGAGTAGCCCGATGGAATTTTAATACCTTAGAGACACTTGCAGAGGTCTTTTTTGTCATTCTTGGACAAGGTGTAGTATGCAGTGGGATGTATGGACAATTTTCATTCTCCTCTATCACTACAAGCTTGGGTCTGATGTCCATATAGGCCATGTTGTGGTGAGCATTCACACCATCATTGGTCTTCCCAAGTATGTTCGGCAAGATGCCAACTAAATTGTCGCAAATATGCATAACATCAATATAATGCTGGACATCTAACTCTTTCCCGTATGTTAAGTCCTAAAATATCGACCTCTTCTTCCAAATGGTCTTGGAACAAATAAATTTATAGTTCTTTCCATACTGAACATCGATATCCTCCATGCAATATAGTTGCTTTCCACTCATAGGCTATGGAGCTGAACGAACTTTCCTCTTCCCATCAAGTTTATTATCCATCTTACAGTATTGATGACTTATAAGTAGAAACCTATGGTGATCCATGTATATAGTTTTCTTAGAATTTGGTAGCCACAAGCTCTCAGTTTCCTCTTTGCAAATAGGATACGCTTTGGCTCCCTTCGTACTGTAGCCCAATAAATTACCAAAAGCTAGGAAATTATTTATGGTATAAAATATCATAGTCCGTAGGGTAAAGTCCTCTCTTTTTATGCATTCCACACTGTGACCCCCTCATTCTAAAATTTTACCAAATCCTCAATCAATGGTGCTTGGTACACATCAATATCATTTTCTAGCAGTTTGGGTTCTGAGATTAGTAACAATATCATGATATCTTTCTGCTTCATGCACAACCAATGAGAGAGATTGTAGATATACAACAGAAGTAGCCAAGTACTATGACGACTGCTCATATTAGCAAACGGGTTCATTCCATTGATACTTAATCATATTTCCAATCAATATTTCTCCATTGAGCTAAATTAGTCAGGTGTCTCAGCTTGTCATCTTTCCTTCAAGATTCATAATGCTAACGCAATAATTTTCCCTCTTGGGTTTGCAAAGAACCACTTCAAATAGTGAATAATGGACAAATACCACAATACCTTGGCTAGTACGCCTTTGTTTACCTCTTCACCGTCATCGGCTCAACTCTTACACTTCTTGTTATTACACTTCTCTTTTTGTTTGTACCGGGGTACATCACAAATTGGACAAATGTGTAATTCCTTATGCACATTACGATACAAAATATAATCATTCAGACATGTATGTATCATTTTTATTTCCATTCACATAGGACATAATAGCTTCTTCACTTCATAAATGTTTGTTGGCAGTTTATTTTCCTTCAGAAGCATATCCGATAGTAGAACTAAAAGTGCATTAAAGCTTGTATTTGTCCAACGGTGTTTGGCCTTCAGTTTGAATAATGCAAGAACTAAACCCACCTTGGTGTAGATCACTTTGCAACCCAAGAACAACGGTTTGGCATCGTGTTCCATCAAGCTTTTAAACTTTTCAAACTCTCTTTCTATATAATTTCTATCTACATCCTACAACATTTGATCTAAATTGTCCTCCTCAAAAATATTATGCTGCAAATCGTGATCGGGTTCCAGCATGTCTTCGTTGCATACCGAAGTGTTAATACTTGTCTCCCCATGATGGATCCAACACGTGTAATTCCTCATGAAGTCATGTCGAATCAAGTGGTCTTTAATATGAAGTTTACACCCCTTTTTACCATGTCTTCTTGGGCAACTTTTTTGAACTCCTTAACACATCTCAAAAATTCAGCACTTACACGACTTTTCTGATATATCCATTCTTCACTGTCCATCTACAATTAAACTAGACACACTAAATTATGAAAAAATGGAGCTACAACTAACTAATGTTGAAACATTATTTAATTACCTTTATAAACTAGAGCACGGGTTCCCAAGATATATAATTTACTCTCTATACCTTCTTTCCTAGTTATGAGCTTTCAATTTTCTAGTTAGGAGGCATACATTTATAGCATTAACAATGATATCGAATTACCTAGTGCAAAAATGAAGGGATTTGAAGGAATTCTCACCTTTCGAAGAAAACCACAAATGACTACTATTCCCATGAAGTCTAGAGTTCAAGTACCGGCCTTTGCAAGGAACATTTTTAAATTTTATTTTCTATGGTATACTATACTAGTAGCACAATTTTAATGCCAATATAAAATACCTCTATTCCCTTAGATAGGGCTGGGCAAATAAACCAAAAACCGAAACCGTTAAAACCAAAACCGAAGCTGAAAAAACCAAAACCGAATTGTTCGGTTGTTGATTCGGTTAGCTGTATGGAATAACCAAATTTTTTTCGGCTAATTCGGTTTTAAACCTCGGTTAACCGAACTATGTGACTACTTTGGTTAGTATTTCTTCAATAAGCTTAGTATTATCTTTGCTGTGCAGAAATGTTCTGCTCATCATATCTTTAAACTTTGCTGATTCGTTATGTTCATATTTTAGTATTATCTTTGCCAAAGTGAATCTGCCTTTTCTATGTTAACCACAAAATTCTAACTGGACTTTATGGTCCAAATCAGAAACTATTAAGATTGATCAACTGCCTTATTCTTGTGTCCACAATGCACATGTTTGTAATTTTCTTTTAGTCTTGTACCTTTGTGGCCTAATTAGAAGAATTACACTAGATATGAGCCTATTGAATAATTACTATTTAGTGTATGGAAGTCATAGATAATCACTCAATAGGTGCACTGCTACATCAGTTTGCATTTGCCCTTTGGTTATTTAAAAATGTAATGGTTGAAGTTCTACCATAACAGTTTTACTGAGTCTGTCAAGTAAACTTGTGCTATTATTAGTCCACATGTATATTTTTTATGTCCATATGTAAAGAATTGCGTGTTTACTAGTATCATCTATTATCTTTATACTTACAATATTCCCAGTTTGAACTCTCAGTTTGAATTCTCTGGTTAATTCGGTTAAAACCGAAACCGAAACCGAATTATTGGTTAACCGAAGTGTCGGTTACCGAAATTTTCAAACATAATTCAGTTTCCATTTTGAAATAACCGAATTTCCTAAAAAACCGAAACCGAATTTTTCGGTTAAACCAAATGCCTAGGCCTACACTTAGAGACAAAATAAAGCACCTCTAAAATACCACAAAGGATATAGACGTTTTAATAATATGTCTCTAAGTTCATAGGAAGGTGCTTACGAGGTATTTGCCTCCACAACACTGTAGAGACGTGAAAAAACGCCTCTACTATATTAAAAAAAGTGTCTACATATGGTTTGTGCTGTCGTGAACTAAACAAGTGAACACATAAGGTCTTAGAGTTTGAAGACCAACCTTTGCAAGAGTCTACACAATTTTAGATTATATTTTCTGTGTTTTCACCATACAAGTAGCACAATTTAACATCTGTAGTGCCCATATTTCCTTAGATACGCAATAAAACGTCTCTATACAACATCACAAATAATATATAGACGTTTTAATAAAACATCTCTTTATTCGTAGCGACAATACATAGGAAAACGCTTATGAGGCATTTTAAAAAAACGTCTCAATAGCGGAGACACGGAAAAAACGCCTCTACTATACTAAGAAAATGCCTCTGAAAAATGTTGGTGTTGTAGATTCCCCTTCCAGTATGTGGGCACATGCGCAAAAATAAATAAAAAGATGGGCATACTTACATTAGCATTCAATCAAGCTTCTGCTATCATTTGATTTAAGGGCTCCATAATTGGCAAAATTGTGGGTTCAGAACGTTGCAAGTATGAGAAAGAAAAACGATTCATTCCAGTCCTCTATCTGTGCTTCTTCTTTCCCAATCTTTTTCTTGTGTCTTGCTTAATTTTTTTAATCCTTCCCATTAAAACATTGTAATCCTTTTCATGAAATATCTTTTAGTTCTTGTTTTGAAAGTTGTAGACAAGAATTTACATTCATTTTGGCCAATATTTTTCTTTTCACCACTTAAAAAAACCTCTTTCTTGCTAGTCTATCACTGTTGGTTTGGCTAGAGCCGACAATAATAACACTTTCACTGCCGGTTCATAAGCTAAACCGGCACAAATGCTCGATCCAAGAAGAACCGATAGTGGTAGTAACTTATCATTACCGGTTCTAAAAAAACCTATTTCTGCTGGTTCTTCTTAACAACTTGCAAGGATAAGTTATTATCACTGCCGGTTCTTAAGAAGAATCGGTAGTGATAATGAAGGAAGTATCACTGCTGGTTTAGAATCCGAACCGGCAATGATAATAGTATCACTGCCGGTTCAGAATTCGAACAGACAGTGATAATATTTTTGAAAAATCATAACTTTTACATATAGAGTTGGATGGAGATAAAATTTATATGAAAATTATAGCTCTCGATGAGATCTACAACTTTGTAGTTGACAACATTTTTATTTGAAGTCATTTAGATATCCAAATAATCGTTGAAACTTTCAGATACAAAGGGATAAAAGGAAAATATATCTTATAATAGTTGAGAAGTGTCTGTTAGGTGAGATGGTAAGAGAAGTTCATGCGAAGCAAAGCAGTCACTGTGTTCAAATCTCTAGCAATCGCACACGCATGACATCGCGTGATTTGTGACACGTGATTTAGTGCAAAAATCGCGTGATTTGTGACGCGCGATTATGCGTAGTAGTAAATACAGGTTGGTCCAGG
Organism: Guadua angustifolia; assembly: GCA_036346375.1. Classification (NCBI taxonomy): domain Eukaryota; kingdom Viridiplantae; phylum Streptophyta; class Magnoliopsida; order Poales; family Poaceae; genus Guadua; species Guadua angustifolia. Next base: position 6,934,720 of record CM070514.1, on the reverse strand, counting down.
TGTGATAGTTCGACTATCACTGCCAACTCCACACTACTACGTTCAATAGGCCATCCGCTCTTGAATTGCTAAAACTTCTATTAGCAAGAACTTATTAGTTCTCATCTTGGAGCACTGTTATTGAAGAAAAGAGAAATTTAATTAATGATAATAGATATTAATGAAAGAAAAGTAGGCATGAATGTGTAATTATATACCATGGCTTCATTATAGCCGACATCTTTGTCGTGACAATTGCATGTATATTTGTACATACGTAGTATGCACATAAATTATTTCCGGTCTGCCTCATGCATGGAAAGTCTTTTATTATTTGGAAATTTTTTTCGTAGGGACGATGCCGCCCACCTTTCTTGCAATACCGTGAATGCCCTGTGAATGATTTTAAATAGTAATTAACCTTAAATACAATAGAATAAAATATTACTAGAGCAATAAGCGAACGATCGAGTTTACTGCTCATCATGTCCCAAAAATTTTGATACTGATTAAGTTCTTTTCTCAATGAGTCCAAGACAAAAATCACGCTAGCATCTAACTCGATGACGAGGACCGGTGATAACTAGACATATATGTTAATATAGCCTATTAGTCCCACATCGTGTCACGCAAAAATAGTAAAACAATATTAGAAGTAGGGTATACGTCTTGAAAGTTATAGGTAAAACTACGGAGGTTTTGTTTTGCAGCTTCAAGAAAGTATTAAATAAATAGTCTTCAACAAACTGTGGACTCTGCCAGATGATTTTCTCGTTGACAAGCCCCGGATCGAGAAATCCTAAATTGTCATTGTTATTACTTCTACATATCTCAGATTCCATTCTACATATATAAAAAGAAGTTAGACATACGCTTGAACGGTACAAGAATATACAATAATATAAATAGAGACTTACAAAGTCCACATCCGAGTATTGCGCGTCTAGAGCATCTTGTTGGTACAACATATACAATTCGGATAACTCTACCGTAACATGTTATCCCCATTGTGAAAATCCGATTCTTTGTATCTCACTCGAACGCCACCATACCCTTTTCGCAGACCGCTGCATGTATAATCGATGGACGCTACGCAATTGTGTTGTTAGGTCTCTAAATGAGCCGGTTCAACCAAAGGGTTGCCCCAAAAGAACTTCCACCTTAGACCTAGCTCGTGATTACGCAGCTTGTTCAAGAAGATCTTTTTCACTTGCGACATCAACGCCTCAGCACTAGCCGTCTTCAAGTATTGCTTTCTGGAGATGCGCTCGTAGTCCGACATTTTCGAAGGTTCAGAAGCCCGCCCTGTCTCTTTGGCTTTTGCCATACTCAAGAAAAACTTCTGCGCATTAGCATCGACTTTAGTCTTCTCAGGTGATGGCGCCTTTTGGAAGTGAGATGTTACGTAGGCCATTATTTCCTTTTTTCATTCTTCTTCAGTCATCTCGGCCGGTAATTTCTTCTGAGGCTGTGCTGACTTCACAGATGACCGAGATTTGGTACAAGACGATGCGGACTTCCGAGATGGTGCTGATGTTCGATTCTTCTTATGTGCCAGTGGAGGAGTTGGACTTTTCCTGGCTGATGCCGGCGGAGGAGTTGGACTTTTTCTGGATGGTGCTGGAGGAGGAGTTGGACTTTTCCTAACTGGTGCCGGCAGAGGAGTTGCACTTTTCCTATGCGACAGGTCTGCGTGTGGAGAGTGCGGCTCATCATCATCGTCGTTGTCGGCCTCATCGTCCAAGCCAAACAAAATCAAGCTCTTGCGCCATGCGAGTAAGCCATGCACGTTTTCTCCAAGTTTGTTTTTTCCGTCCTCGCCAGGAATCTCTACGTCCATTTTGTGATATTGTCGGACTACACCGTTTACTTCGACCTGGCGAATCCTGCCAGTATTAGGCGGCAGCAGAACTCGCGAGAATCGCGATGGCCAAGCCCTGCCATCAGCCACCTTGATGGTAATGCCATGTGCGGACAAATACAGCTTGCACGGTGTCGGTTCTGTGATGTCATCCACTGGAAAATGGAGTCCATGCTTCGATCGTTCACTCAACTCGCCCGTCGCAGGAGTGACGCCCCTGCGGGTTAGCTCTTCTTCGCACATATCCCATGCAGGTATTTTCTTCACATAGCCACCAGTGCCTAGTGTGTGAGGGTACATATTCTTATCGCGTTAGCCTTGTTCTTCTGACTCACTATCTGGGCTTCTTCAGAATTCTTGTACGCCACAAAGTCATCCCAAAATTCCCTTATCTTTTTTGTAACTCTCGATATATAATGAATTTGATCTTGAAATTTCATACATAGGTAGGGCAATCTATGAAGTACATCTACAATTTTTTTCAAAATTTTTTGTGACTTTTGTTAGTTGGTGTGCACGGTTTGTACACGGGAAGGCCTGTGTGCACAGGATACGTTGCCCACATACAAATATTTAAAAGACTTAGAGGTGACACCCATACTACACTTGAGTGTATGCTTACTGTCACCCAAAAGTCACCCATACTCCACTGAAGAACACACACAAATATTTAAAAGAACACATACAAATATTTAAAAGACTTAGAGGTGATACCCATACTCCACTTAAGTGTATGCTCACTGTCACCCAAAAGTCACCCGGAAAACCTCTCGTGGGCACCCGGAAATATGAATCGATTCCTCACACGCGTTGGACTTAGAGGTGACACCCATACTCCACTTAATTGTATGCTCACTGTCACCCAAAAGTCCTGCGCACGGAGTATTGACTAAATGACCCTCACTCAAACCAATATGAGCCAAATAGTCGCGACTGCACACACTTACGTCCATGAGAGTTTCGATTCCATTCGAATATCCATACGGATTGAAACTAAGCGCTTGTCACAGATAAACATAAACTACAACTATTACAACTACTTACTATTACAAGTAGTGGCCGACCGACCAAATATTACAAGTCCAAAGTACAATGCAGTGGAAATAATACACATACACTTATCTTTACAAAACAAATATTTACAACACATGTATACATCTTTCAAGAACAGTTACAAAGCACCAAATTGAAGTTTACTTTTGGCTGCAATATAAATAACCATAGACCAAAATGATCAAAACAACACATGATTTCATACTGATTCATAATAACAGATTACATCATATAGAATGAACGAAGTATCAGTGATATCAAGAAGGGCAGAAAAATGAACAAGGCAACTAGTATAAAGCTCAACTTGTTTATTTTGAGTGTTCTCAGATGTCGGGTTGCCCAAAGGTCCTCCTTGCCACAAGGGACGAGTAATAGACTAATTTGTGACAACCTTACCTTAGTTTCGAACCCTTACCACCTTAACATACACATTAAAAAATTGATAATCAAGCTCATTGTTATCAGATTATATTCGTTCAGATGGATTCAGATAATATTTGCTAAGTTTAATCATGAAATGAATTTCGGATTAGTTAGCTAGCTATTTTACCAAGCAATTATTATTCAGATCAAGAGCCAACTAATTAACCGAGCAGAGCAAGATAAAGACAATGAAGTAACACCGATAGTGAGCAATGGCGGATATGTAGTAATCGATCGACTAAGGAAAATAGAGTAAAGTCTACTGGTTCAATGCCTAATACTCATCAACAGATAGTGTTTTCATCAACTAGTTGACATAGCAATTGAATCAGCAGGTCAAGCAATTCTAATCAGTAGCAGTACAATCTACTAATCGAATCAACAGAGAAGATTAATACCAAGAGTGAACACTTCTACCAGCAGATCTAAGAGACAAAGTTCAGATTAACATAAACAAATCAATTAAGGTTGTTCTAATCAATAGATATTGTAATATTTAGATCAGTGTCAAACAACATTATCAATTGAACTAAACAAAATATAGACAGAGAAGTGCTACTAACAGAAGTAAAGTAACAACAGGTATTTGAACACTAATTAGACAAATAAGTGGATACAAGAGAGAATGCCGAATGTGAATACAAGAGAGAATGCCACTGTTCAAGTATCCAACAAAAATATCAGATGTTAAAATTATGAGATGTATATGTTATGTGAACTCAATATCTGTATGTACATGATACGGTAGTTTACATCTAGATAAACGAATAATCTTACCCCATCATTACAACTTTTCTCCGAAATTAGCAAGTTATCATTTCAAGAGTTAAAAGAGCTTCGCAAGACAAGGCGAAGTCTCATGGAAGTCATAGACGGCAAGAAAAAACATTCTCGTGGAAGTCAAAATAGAAGAGTAATTAGTTGGAAACATATTTCATCACAATGGAACATAATATGTTGCTCAACTACCAAGTGGTTCCACATTAGAATCAGGTCCAATCAGAGCTTAAACTAACAAGATATCACAGCAAGCATCACCAAATCAAAAAGAACATATTGTCACAAATTAGTTGTTTCAAATTGTCTATTTCAGTCCCAAATCCTCACTAAACACTATCCCACATCCCACATGCTAGGTCCCCAAGCCAAAATTGGCTGGCCCCTTAGCATTCATTTGCACATTCACATGAAGAATCACTGGAACCCTAAGTGCATTTCATTCGCCAGAGCATTTCATTCTATTAGACAAAGCTACCAATTGTGCGGCCTTCTACCTTCGGAGGCAGTGGCGGTCACAGATGGCTGAGGCAGCGGGGATGGCCAAGGCGGGGAGCCGAGGTGGCTGGATGGCGAGGCGGCGGCCGGAGGTGAGTGAGGCGACGCGCCCGAGTCGAGGCAGCAATGGAGGCGAAGCGAGGCGACGCGCCCGAGTCGAGGCAAGCAATGGAGGCGAAGCGAGGCGACGCGCCCGAGTCGAGGCGAGCGAGGTGACGCGCCCGAAGTCGAGGTGGTGGCAGGAGCATCGACATGAGTTCACAGCGGGCGGTCCGAGGCGCGCAACGGGAGCTCCGAGGCGATGGTCTTTGTAAAAGTGTGAGGAGGCGCGGCAAGGGTTAGGTAAATGAGAGGAAGGCGCGGCGTTTCAATTTATAGGTGGAATATCACTGCGGCTGGTCACACCAACCGCATGATAGTATATCACCGCCGCCATAAATATAATCGGCAAGGATACTTTTTATCATCGCCGCCCACTCCACAAACCGATAATAGTAGAATATTACCGCTGTTGAGATACACCGACAAGGATATTTATTATCAATGCCGGTTCATAAAAGAAACCGGCAAGGATATCCATATCACCGCTTGCTACATGAACAACCGGCAAAGGATAAGTCGTCTCGCCAAATTCTATTAAATTTGATCCAAATTCTCTAAAAATTTTGGAGGCATACTATAGGACATATAATATTTTATTTAAATATTTCCCTAAATTTTATTAGGTTCTAAAATTATAAAAATCAGATTGCTAACTATTTTAATAGTTTTAATATTTCAAAAATTAAATAATGATTGCAAATTGAACACAAATGCGTCAAATTCACACAAATTCAAGTGATCAAAATCACAAAAATCCAAATGCAAGGATATGTTGGTCTCCCACCAATTAAGTGAAACTTTCAATTTGATCAAAAGAAAGCATAACCTCAATTTCCATTATTGCATATATTACATTAATTGTTACATATGAAAAATAAACATGTCGCTCATACAAAAGAAAGCATACATTTCATTACTACAACTAAGTTACGATTCGATCTTCGTTATGATCAAGGCGTATGTACGTAGCTTCGCACACTCTTCCATGGTACTTAGATCAACGCCCTCTCCAAAAGGGGAAGCTCATCGAATTGGTTGTACTCTTCCTCGTCGACAACATTCTCAACTCCAAAATCCTTCTTTTTCCTTGAAAACCATGTGGCGCCTCCTTGTTAGCCTCATTGAGTTATAAAGAAGATTTGTGTAACATAATTAGCAAGTACGAATGGTTCTTCTCTCAGATCCGACGAGTTTGAGGTCCACGGTAGTGATACCGGTACTTGTCGATATTCACGCCGGAAGTCCGACCCATTGGCACCGAAAGAGAGGGACCTTCAAAGGTCCATAGTCAAGCTCCCAAATCTCTTCTATGAATCAGAGTAGGTTTGCCTATTTCCATTGTTGTCATAGGCATCTATACGGATACCGCTATTTTGATTGGTGCTCTTTTTATCTTGGCGCCTTGTATAAAATGTAAAACCATTTATGTCGATCCTTGGAATGTCCGAATTGTAGTTGACGGTTCCTAAGCCAACACTTTCAACCGAAAAGTGCGATCTGTCTCAGACGCATCATGTGTCTACGCAAACAATCACCGAAATTATCTCTGTGTTTCTCATGAGCCAAACCTCTCGACCTCCACAGGTTTGTTTTGGATAGCACGTTCTTGTGCATGTTGACATACGGGCCACCACAACCGATTGTCCCAAAACCGCGAAATGTGCTTGTGTAAATGAAGCTAGATTGCTAGTACGCATCGATTTTCGCCTAGTGTCCCTTTCCCTATAGCCTTCCTCATGCCGAGATACAGCACACCAATCGGTTTGAGATCCGTGATAATCAACGCAGAACTCAATGACCTCCTCGGTTCCCCACCATCGGCAATGTAGCCTTCCTACGATTTTGCATTTAACATATTTCTTTATAACCCCATGAATCTCTCGAATGGGTACATCCGATGTAGAAATACGGGACCAAGAATCAGATCTCTTTCACAATGTGAACAATGAGATGGACCATAATATCAAAAAGATAGAAGGAACACATCTCAAGCTCGCATAGAGTGTGGACCACGCCTTCCCGCAGCCTTATCTAGTTTTAATGGATCGATGGCCTTCGTGAAATCGCGTTGAAGAATGAACACAACTTGATAATTGGGTCTTGACTTTCTCTCGCGTAACCCCTAATTGCAATTGGAAGCATCTCGTGTCATCATCACGTGGTAATCGTGAGACTTCATACCAATTAACTTTAAGTCTTTCATTGAGACTAGTCTCTTTATGTTAGCAGAGTAACCAGACGGAACTTTGACTCGCGTGCAAGCATTCGCAAACGCTAATTTTCTCTTTCTTGCTCAAAGTGTAGCAGTCGGGAAGGTACTTTTTGCTCAGATCCATTTCTTCGTGATGCGCTCCTTCCTCGATTTCATATCTTCGAGGTCCATCCTTGCTTGAAGTGTATCTTTCGCTTTGCGTGTATGTCCAAGAAGATACTAAGCAAGCTATCACACACGTTCTTCTCTATGTGCATGACGCCGATTGCGGTCGAACTTCCAGTGCCGCCAATAAGGTAGGATCCAAAATATCGATTTTTTTTCCACAAAGGAGCCTTATCCCGTAAGTCGGAATAGATGTACCGCCGCCCTTTCCGTGAATAATTGTAAGATCTTTTACATCGCAAATATCTGCTTCCCAAGTGTGATTCTTCTGAGCTAAGGCGCTCTCCTTTGTCCCGTCAAAAGCTCTCTTATTATTGCGGTATGGGTGATCCTTATGAGGAACCCACGATGCCGCATGTAAGCCATTTTTCGCAATTCTTCACCAACGGCTAGTCAGATTATCCAAGCACCGGACGATCCATTGAAGCCTTTTGTCGTCTGCGCCCGACAAAGTTGCCAAGAGCAGGATAATCATTAATGGTTACGAACAATAATGCCCGTAGGATAATATTTTCTTTTATCCTCATCCCATACCCGTACACTATCGCTCCACAATATTATAAGATCTTCAACCAATGGTTTGAGGTACACATCGATATCATTGCCGTGTTGCCTAGGCCCTTGGATCAATAGTGGCATCATAATGTACTTTCGCTTCATGCAAAGCCAAGGAGGAAGGTTGTAGATGCATAAAGTCACCGCCAAGTGTTTGTGGCGACTACTCATGTTGCCAAAAGGATTCATCCCATCTATACTCAACCCAACCTTATATTCTCACATCATATGCAAAGTGCTTCTTATATTTTATGTCGATGTTCCTCCATTGCACAGAATCAGCAGGTGTCTCGAGCATTCCATCCTTCTTATGCTCTTCGGCGTGCCATCGTAGCAATTAGGCATGCCTTTTTTCGCAAACAATCACTTTAGACGGGAGATTATAGGGAAATATCACACCACCTGACGGGGACACCTCTTCTTCTTACGCCTCACCCCGATATCTTTGTTCTCGATATCGCCGTCGTTTCCCTATATCGCTTTTGCTTTGCAAACAACACAGCATCCATGTTCCGCAAACTCATTGCGATACAATATGCAATCATTTGGACATGCGTAGTATATTCTTTGTACTTCCGGTCCCAACAGGCGCATAACCCGCTTGGCTCGGCACGTAGTTGAAGGCAACTTTGTTACCCTCTCGAAGCAAGTCCCCAAGAGACATAACACTCAAGAAAGCTCTTATCGGACCAACCATTGCTTGCCTTCAATCGCAGAGTGAAAGCACCAGATGCGACTTTCAGGCTCCTCCTGCGGCCCGGTACAATGGCGTTGTAGAGTCCTCTACCATACCGAACTTTTGAAACTCCCTTTCACTCGTGAAGTCCCCTCCCCATCACGCAAAGATTTGATCTAGATCATCTTCGTGGGTATCAACGAACGATCTTCCACCGCCGTCATATCGTTGTCTCCATCATCTTCATCAATGTGTTGCCCTTCATGTACAATATGATCTTCATCAATGTGTTGCCCATCATGTACAATATCATCTTCATTGTGCTCGGTCCAACAGGTATACCCAGCCTTGAAACCCCTTCAAGCAAGTGTGCACGATCGACTCTATGTTACAAAACATCTTCTCATTTTTGCAATCAACGATGGATAACACATATAGTCCACTGTGTTTCTCGACTTGTGTGCCGCACCGCATTCGTAAAACAAGTCACACCATTAAAGAACTCGATCGCGACGGTCCGTGTCATACATCCACCTTCGTCCATCTACGATTAATTATATCAAACTACATTTCAAGATATGAACAAACGATATCAAAATAATTTATTCTTTACAGAGTTATGCATTGCTAATTAATTAAAACGATAAACACATTATAAGCACATAACGCAAATAACAATATAATTGTAAATGATTAGTTTTACAAATACATCTAGCAATTTTGCCTATATATATTAAAATACATCAAACCTTTTTCACTATTTAAATATCCATCTAGCATTTTTAATTATTTAGAAGATTTCTTCATTTCATTTTGTTATGTAGCGCTAGCTATTAAATTAAATTAATCTACAACAAACAAGCATATAATTGAATATAAGGATATATTTCTAAATAATTATGTATCTTCCAACTTTCATTATTACAAAATCCATCTACCATTTTTCATTATTTAAATATTCAACTAGCAATTCTCACTATTTATAATTCATCTAGCAATTTTACTATTTAAAATCCATATAACAAATGTTCATTAATTAAATTAATTACAATTATGCATAATTGTCCATCTAGCAATTTTCATTACTTAAACATCCACTACATCACTAAAATAGATATGAATTATAATTTATTCAATAATTTAGCTAGATCTTAATTTGAGCACTACCGACCTAAAATGTTCACACCGCATAATCAACAATTATCAACATCTATAGCACTCAGAAAGTAAAATTTTACGACAAATATAACATAGATCAAGTCAAGAACCTCAAAAAAATTTAATACAATTTTTCAGCAGCAACTCGCCAAGATAATAACTACCGAGCAAAATAGAGCTCCTCTTTGTTCTACTCGGTCGGAGAAGATGTCGACTCAATGAAAAATATGAAAAAATACTAACACAAATTTTCGGCAGCACCTCACCAAGAAAAATACAACCGAGCAAAGAGCTCCTCTCTTCGCTTCTACGTAGGAAAGGCGCTTGTCAGTGGAGATTGCTATATAAATAGCTTATCACCGCTGGCTCTGCGAAGAACCGGCGTGATAAGGTCATATTACGCAGAAAATAGCTTATCATCGCTGCTCGCGCAGAACCGGCAAAGGATAAGGTCATATTACGAGGAAAATTAGGTTGCGGAAAATACATATCACCGATGGTTAAATATATGAACCAGCAAGAACGTTAAATATCATCGGTTGTAAATTAAACCGCAGAATATATCACTACCGGTTTTGGATATAAACCGGCAAAGGATAGTTAGTTATCACCGGTTGGTAATACAAACCTGCAATGATACGTCGAACCTTCCAACTGTTGTACAACCGTCGCTTGCCCATTCTTCGCAAGGCCAACCGCTGCGCTTCACATTCTCATCGCTAATCAAGGTTCTTCCCATTTCGCTCTATATAATGCCCATTTCTTAATCTCAAGCACCACTCCTCACAATCCACTATGGTGCAAGAATGGCACCCCCAAGAAGCGAGCATGTATTGGGCAAAGCCCGCCCATCGCTAGAGAAGGAGGAGAAGAAGGAGGTGGAGGCGGAGGAGGAAGAGGAGGCAAAGGAGGAGAAGGAGGAGGAGGGCGACGACGACGACAACGACGGCGGCGAGGCCCTGTGGCGTTGGGGCAAGACCAACTCCGCCACCAAATCGGATTCGGAGGAGAAGGAGGACAAGCACCACCGCAACTCCGATCAGTCATCAGGCGGCAGCTCCGGCGACGAGGAGGAGGAGGACGACAACTTTTGGATATAGGGTTTCACGCCATTTTGGGTTTCAAACGGTTAATAGTCGTTGGCCTGTTATAATTAGGACTAAATATGTAATAATGGACAATATACCTAATTATTTTTTGTAAATGTTGTGTTTTAATTAGTACATATCCCAGAAATTACAAATTTTGTAAATGCTCTGTGCGAGATAAATTACAAATTTTTAATATGTTCTGTTTTTTAACTAATTATGCTTTCATATGTTCTGCGAGATAAATTACAATGTTTCTTATGTTCTGTATCGAACTAATAATGGACAACAGTAATATCACTATCGGTTCTATAGTAGAACCGGCAGTGAAAATAGTCTTATCACTGCCGGTTTATAGACTAACCGGTAATGATAAATCACTACGGTTTTACATATAAACCGTAGTGATATCTTCTTATCACCGCCGTTTTCTATTAAACCGCAATGATATTGCTCCATTCTGCGGAAATTTATATTATTCTTATCATCGCCGATTGAAGTTAGAACCGACAAGTGATAATATTATCACCGCGGTTGAATTTAGAACCGGTAGTGATAATATTATCACTACTGCTCGGACTTACCCGGCAAAGTGATGGGGGTCACTGATGAGGCGATCTGTAGTAGTGCCATACTGTCGGTCCCAATATTAGGCAGTGATGCTAGTTTGGAATTGGTAGTAATGTAGTGTTTTGTAGTAGTGTTTGATTGTCATTGTGTTTTTCGCAACCTATTTTTAGCTTCATTTTATACTATTATATATATATTTGAACGAAAAGCGGCAGAAGCTCTGCCATGTATTAAAGAAGAAAACAGAGTACAAAACAACCGTCCGACAACAAAAGCATGAAGAGAAGAACCTCCTCCAAAACAGAAAATCGGCCCAAATAGAAGGGCAAATATAAGGATAGCAACGAAGGAAAGCAGGGCACGAGGATATATTTTCTTTCTTGTTTTTGTGTGTGATTATGATGTACCCTATAAGACCGAATCTGAGTTAGCATAGTTTATGCTTCCATTGTGGTCGTTATATTTCTTGATCTCTTGCAATTAATCTCTGGATCGAATCGATCAGGGATTTAGACGTTATCTAGTTTACTTCTTTACAGCAATTTGGTACATCTAGCTCACTTTCTCTGCAGCCCAGTGGTTTACTTTGATCTCATGGTCATCAGATCATACTGCAAATAGTTACTTGTCAGTTGTCGCGCATTTCAAACATGTATCACGATCGTGATTGATCTAAGGAACGTGTGTCGACGTCTGTACATGTGATCTTGATCACTATATTACTTCTTCATCACTTCCAGCAAAAACAAAATCTTGAAATATGCGTAATTTCTAAGTAAGAACGTACATCCATTTGAAAGTGCAAATCGTTTAGCCTTATGTAGTTCCTAAAGATGAATTACATATAGGTAAAAACATGTATATAGTTCCGCCCTATTCACTTAGAACATACATAATAGGAGCACAAGGGTTTAGTCGGAATTTTGTAGGAAATAAATTAAATCCTATGAAAACTATTATGCAGTTCTCGCATTCGAAATAGTTGTTAATGTTTTACTTATTTTGCATTATCTTGTAGAGTACCTAACTTAGATAACAGTAAATTTCAGCTTTGCTTTAACTTCAGGCCAAAAGCTCCCCAAACAGCATGGCTGCAAAGCAGTTGTGAAGTTAAGCCACAGTAGAAGCACCTCCAAAAGATGCAGCTGTTGGGAAGGAACTTTTCAGCTGTGGCTTCGCTTGACCACCTCCCACCTCGGTCGGTCTGCCTTCTTGACCTCCGCCACCCTGCCTCGCCGTCTCCACATCATCTCCTCACTCAGACGCCGCTATACTTTGCTATGTTGCTACCTCCCCGCTCGGTTGGCCCCTAGAAGCTACAGCTGCAACAGCCAATTTGCCAAACAGCATAATAAGAAAAGCCACAGCCGCCAGCTACAGCTACTTTACAGCTCAGTAAACCAAAAGCAGCTTTTCAGCCCAACCGCAACTCCCCCAAATAGGCCCACCTTTCGTGTTTAAGTATATTGTCCACCTCTTCTTATTAATTTTAGCCTTTGGGTTAACTCTTGTTGGTGTATTCAACTTAATATAGTATTAAAACCTAGAGGTCATTAGTTCAAAAAAATTCAAATCAAAAAGTTTCAACCCCCAAAGCTTTCAATTCAAAAACTTTTTAGTTCGAAAAGTTTCTATTTAACAAACTTTCGGTTCAAAAAGTTTTGATTTAAAAACTTTCAAAAGTGCTTAGAAATACTTGTTTTCAAAAACATGGGAGAATATTTGAAATACAAAAAGTATTTTGAGTTTGAGAGGAATGGAATAGAGGAGGGAAGAGGGATGAAGAAGGTAATGCCACTTGTCACATAGAGAGGATATTTGATGGAGAAGAAAAGTAGGGAAAGGAAGTAGGTGATATCACTTGTTATATGGAGAGAGTCTTCGAAGGGAAGATACTGCCAATCGTTACAAGAAGATGTCCTCACCAAATCTTTGATGCAGATGACTTTAAATTAGCGATTCTCATTATTGAGCTAATTTTTTCACCTTGCATCACCTCCTCTTGCCATACCTCGGACTTGGAACCACGGTAAGGATTTTGACACCTTTCTTTTGTGCTCACCGATGGTCATTTTGCATCAGATCTTATGGGAGTACTAATTAGTGCGAGAAGTCCGATTTGTACCTTGATAGCACGAAGGTAATAACGTAATCTGAAACTGAACTAGCGATTGAGAGAACCTACAGCTAGCACAGGCATAAAGTCTCATAACTCAGCGTGAAACCACATACAACTTCACATGGACGCGGAAAATTAAAATTAGCACAAGCTTTTCCCTCGAAATGCTCTTCCCAGCTATACTTAAACAAAAATTTGGTACACTCTGGCCTCTAATTATAGCCAGGTCAAAGCCTCTTGCAATATTTAAGCTTAAACCTGATTTGATCAGTCAAATGATGATATTTATTGACCCACGTATCAATCTCTAGGTTCATCATAGGGGTCGAGGATTTGGGGTCGGCCTACGCCTAGGTTGACGATGGATCGTGCGTGGTTGGGATTTGTTCCTGATACGGAATCACTAATTAATGCATGATATTTATGATCTTTCACGGTACTCCTCTTTTTTTAAAGGCCTATTTTTTAAATAATTTTATTTATAAATGTAAGATTTGTATGTAGATTTAATGAGACCTTTCCTTCTATATCCCTATTTATTTTCTCTCATCCATATGTATTTATTCGTTACCACCCACCACTACAGGAATCCTGAATATTTTCGTGGGCCAAAAGCCGACGAAAATAAGGATATTGCCAACTCCAAAATAGTTATTTTCGCGGTAATATCCTTATTTTCGCTCTGACCACAATTGTCGAGAGATAAGGAGTCGAAAGTTAGCTTAATTTACGCCGGCAACTAACTAAAGTTAGTTATTTTAAATCGGCCAGAGTGCGCTTGCACGAAATTCTAAAGTTAGCCATGTTGTTTTTAAATCGCGCCACGACTGCCGACGAGAAGTACTTAATTTTAAATCGATTTTAGTCTAACCCACGTAAAGTTAATGGTTTTATTTTCGGCTTTTCGCCAGCCCACTAAATTTAATTAGGTTAATTTTCGCTGGGCCACGTCTCAGCCCACAAAAGTTAATTAGGTTAATTTTTTCGGCTTGCTCGGCCCACTAAAGTTAATTAGGTTAATTTTCGTGGGTTTTTCTGGCCGCCGATTTAAAATTATTCTCGAGCCGACAAAAAAAAACAGCCCTTTAAACCCAATTTTCATACAGATTTAAACAAATATCATTCATACAAATACCACACCACCACAGAGATGCACTAAAGGCGGCCTCAGATGATATTCTCACTACATAACAAGTTCAGAGTAAGAAAATTTGTCATAATAGATACTTCAACTAGTTAATGAATTACAATCAATTACCGATATTGGTAGCAATGAACAGAGAAATGCCGTAACCAAGACCATATCCTTTCTCGGAGAAGCTCATCCGCATAAATGACAATGATACCAAAGAAAGAAGAGTTGGAGTATAATGAGAATAGCATTCCTCAGCCTAAGTCGGCTTACACCGCCATACATTCCGCAGTAACATATGCCATCGCTTCCCCAATAGCAATCAGATGCCAAGCAACTTTTGGGCTCCATTCCCCGGTTTAAAAAAAGAACACCATAAATCATAAGACCATTCTAGAATTAAAAAGTGTACAAGAAATCACAAGACAATTACTTAATAGAGGAAATACAAACCTAAGCCTTGAATTGTAACTAATTAGATTTTCAATCTAGAAAAATATGCTTGTATACCTTTCTAGTTCAACTAACTAGGAAATTTTCCCTGCACTTAATTAACATTGTTCATTCAAGACCAAAACCAAGATCTTGAAGTAGTGTCTTCTTTCATAAATAGATACAACATACTCAAGTAAAAACATAGCATTTTTAACTTGCCTGTGCCACAACCAACAACCAATAAAGGCGGTCCTTATACGCTAAGATAAGCAAGCAAGATGTTGTGTATGTTATAACTCGATTTTATTTTTGATATCCATGCAATTTAAATGCATAAGAGATCCAATTACTTACGAAGAACATGTGAAGCCATGAACAACCGGGCTTTCCTCCCACACATGTGGTTGCTTAACTGGGAGACATATGTATCGAAATCCTCACAACAAACCCGCAAAGTGGTGTGATGAAGAAATTTAACATTCAAAATGTATCGATAATAACCATTGGTGGCTCAATTTAGACTTAGAACAGAAGAACAAACATCACAATAAGAAAGTGTATCAAGATATGAACTAACCATTCGCCTCTTCCCGTCTCTTAACAAATTCATCAAGAACTCTGCGGTGATGAAGTTAAATAGGAGCTTCAGAGAAGAAAGTCAATAACACTAATAACCAATTACCCATAAGCATTCCGATATACCAAGGTTCTTAATTCATCAGCTAGCTTTCTCTCAAGATCTTCATTAGGTATGGGTTTCCCGACCAAACGCATGCCCCATGACAAAATGCATTTTCACCATCCACGAATAACTGTGTAGATTTTCTTCCCATGAGTTTCTCACCACCACATATATCATTCATCCACACATATATCATTCATTCATTCATCCATTCATTCATCCACATATATCATTCATTCATCCACATATATCATTCATCCACATCATTCATTCACATATATCATTCATACACACATAAAGTATTATGGATACGATTCAAATACAGTTCGCTTGTGTTCTAAATAGTCCACCAAGGAAAATGCACATCTCGCTAGTCATACACATAATATCATTCATCCACACATAATAATATCATTTCACTGATTATTACCAAACATCTCAAGATTACAAATCACGAGGGTCACGAGGGTCATTTGAGTTGTGGCTGCTACGCTACCTGAGCCAAATAGGTTTTGCATGAATTGAGATGGCCTCTCGGAATCCTAAAGATAAAAATTCACGATTAGTCAAAAAATTGTGCGAAGTAACAAAACTAACCAAGAATATGACAAGTGACAAACGAACATGCTCTCCAGGTGCTGCTGGCTGTGGCGGCGGCGTTTGGTAAACCTGGGCCGTATTTGTCCCCGATCCCTACGATACAGTAGACCAAATTTAGCTAGATTAAAGTGTGGATAGAATATACTAAGTTTAGCTAGATTGACCATATATACTCTTGGGATTTTCTTTTCATATGTAGTATTGTATTTCGGTTTCTATGAATTGAAAATGTAGAATCATGTCATGTTGATAGTGCAATTCAAACATAAGTATAATAATTAGAGTGATGTCAACAAACATGTCTAGATTGCTATGCAAAGTCTATTTATTCTCTCCTTTTTTGACGACATATGCAAAGTCCAAATTAACCCATGATCAAAGAAAATATAGGTTACTTCCAATGCCATGGATTAGTGCCTAGTGTAGACCAAAAAATTGTGGGAAGTATATATACTGGCACAATATTGAATTGCCTTTTCCTCTTTCAACTGTTAGATTTTAACACTACGACACTTAGTTATAGTTCAAGTTGGCTTTTCTCGTTTGAAGACTCTTCCAAAGGGCTACCAAGGAGCAGCTAATGCAAAACAGTGCAGTGATAGCAAATCTTTGGACATTAATCTAGTAGAAGAGGTCAAAAAAACTTGAAGGAATCACTTGGACTTACAATTTTAGGTGCCATGTAGAATATACTAAGTATAGCTAGATTGACCATATATCGCTAGAAAAGACCAAGTTTAGCTAACCCGAGCTGCAGGAGAAGGTGCCGGAGGATACATCCCCATTGTGGCGGTGGTGGTGGCGGTGCCGCCATGGTGGAAAGACAATGGTCAGCCCGTCGCCGAACATGGCTCAGTAAATGCAATGTATCGATTTCATACATTGTTGCATGCTCGAATGCTAACTGTTGAGGGCTCAGACTTACTTGAATAGCCACCGCTGCTGTGCCATGTAATCGAGCATAGTATGCCTCCTGCGACCTTTGATGTTCATCCCGCACTTTAGCTCCTCAAGCAGCCCTAGCAACCTCTACCTCCCGCCTCGAGGGGCGACGGCTACTAACCCCAAGCTCATGAAGAAGACCCTCTAAGCTCGCACCTCCCTCGAGTCAATCACTCCGGTGAACATGAATTACCTTCAAAATACAAAACACAAAGGCTTTAGAACTTCAATTTATTGCTCGTGATTAACAAAGTTTGAGAAACTATGACATTTTACCGTCCATGGCCCTTTCCGCCTCCTAGTAGCATGCACACCACGCCATCAATAGGTTCCTTCCGCCAATCGTAGCCTTCACCATGACGCCTCGACCATTTCCTACCCATAGCTCTCCGCAGTGTGCTTAACCATAAAACTTAGAGCTCGAAAGTTTATGAGAACTCAATGAAAATTGTGGATAACTCACCACCGATCTGAGGCCACCCGAGTGCACAACCGTCAGGTGTGATGGGTCTCGCCCTTATGACCTCGCACATAAACTTCGATGTCACTCTACCAACACCATTTTGAGCCTCCAGAGCTAGGGGTTAGTGGCATACATATACTTGTGAATATGTTCTTGCAAATATTTGGTACGACCTGTCTTACCATGCGCTTAGCCATACGGATGTGTCTATCACCGCCATACGATGGCCTCCTCTTTCGCTCGCAGCTCTCGTGCTTCCTTGACTTCGCGATCCAATCAGAGAAGCCCATCACGACAAAGAGCCCCAGAAACATCTGGACAGTCTTCCATCCATGGAAGTGTGACTCGCACACATGTGTTAATACATCAAAACAATATTAACATCACAACCTAATGACCATGAACCCTAATATGCTTTATTACCATACCGTTTTCTTCGTCAAGTAATTTTCCGGTCGACCGAAACTTGCCTGTTCGACGCCCTATGCCCTTCAAGTACATATTTGTTGCTTGAATCCGCATTGGAGAATGCATCCTCGACTACCTTCTTTGCATTGGCATGGAACACATTAGTCGCGTGGGCCCAATTCGGCAGATCACCAAACGGTAACGCTTCTGCAATGTCAAATTTAAGAATTGTTATTACAAAATTATAGAACTCAACAAAACCATCATACATCATGGAACGTATACAGGAAACTGGCTTAACTAGAATACATACAACAAGATAATAATATTGGAGTAAAATGTCATAGCTTGAATGTTTTTAGCTTAATTGTAGTGCTATGCTGGTAGTTCAATAAACATAAATAACATACTCCTAGTCCAATAGACAACTACTTGCAGTATCTAGTTGCAAAATGAAGAAACAAGTACTTGTTGCATTGCATGTAATAAAGCAATGGAAGCAACACAAACTAAATTTCATCATTAAAATTATTAATTACATCGTTGAACAAACTCCAAATGTACCAAATAGCAAAGCAAGCATACACAATGAATCAATCAATAATATCATTTATTGGAGGTACAAAAAACCATAAGTAAAAGCATTATTCCAGAATCACCTCCCGGATGCTAATCATTTACTGGAGGTACAAAAAACCATATGAGCTGCAAGAACCACAATATATATAAACTTCGATTAAGAGAATCTACCGAAGTCATTCCACACCGCTCCTCGAGCATTTACATGGTTCACATCAGAGATAGCTTGTAATGCTTCCAACTTGTGGCATGAATGCGCCACCACTTTGTTAATCACCATTCCTGTAGTGCAAACGATGAGGTTACCCAAGATGGCGTTAACTCGCCTATGGTGTCCTCTCGCCGTCAAACCCGTGTGTCATCCCATGAGCTGCAAGAAACACAAACTCTATAGATCTAGTTCTAAAGTAAACAACATAAAACAAACATAAATAAATGTTCTCACCTATCGCCAACTGGTCTGATCACAACCTTGTCCTCCTCGCGCGCGGGCACCGGAGGAGGGGCGACAACATGGCTCCTCCGCCTCCGCACTACGCTACAACCTTCAGCCGAATCCTCCTGGTCCTCCTCATCCTCCTGGTGCTCCTCATCCACCTGGTCCTCCTCATCCTCCTGGTCCTCCTCAACCACCTGGTGCTCCTCGTCCTCGCCGCCAGATTCTGATCTACACCGCCACTTCTTCCTCCGACAGGTCATCCTGCGAAATTATATGAGATAAGTACATATGAAATGCTAGGTACATATAAGAGATTATTAGATATGAAATGCTAGGTACCTCGGTTCTTTGAAGTGCGATCGGTCGTCCCTGCAATTCCGGCCACGATCTCAACAAGTCTGGCGCCTTTGGCTTCTGAACTCATCGCCTAAAAGAGACTCTCATTACGACCAGTAGCATCTTGCTCGCAACACCGAGGATGTTGCATTGATTGAAGAACCCTAGAGGGAATATTTTTCCATCTTACATACAAGCACCGTATCTCTTTCTCCAACATCTCCATCATCTCCTTCGTGATTTCTTTAGCACGAGTTGTCTATAGAAATAACTTAGCTCACTTAGCACCTTCCACACATCATCATTAAGGTACCGCAAACATTACAGCAGTGAGTCTTTCCATGATTATGTGGTAATCATGGCTCTTCAACCCATTTAGCTTCCCCTGCCTTCACATTCACGGCCCTTCTCAAGCCCGCAGCAGAACCATCGGGAATTTCAGTTTTTTCATCCACCTCAAAGACTTCTTTCTTGTCTTTAGGTTTAAGACAAAATGGAGCGCTGCGGGCTTACTACCACTTTCGGTGAGCTCAAGGGTTGGACGGTTACAAATCTCGCTAAGTCTCTTCGGCCTTGAGGTTGTCTTTTGTTTTGTCCATCATATCCATGCACGTGCTTATGATGCTTTCGTAAACGCTACGCCTCGGTGCATGACGTCAATGTTGTGCATCGAATCAACACCTTGGCATAGGGGAGCTCCCATATTCCATATATGTGAGTCCAGCTTGTGCTCCACTCCAAAACCTTCGAACCCGCTCAGCATCGCTTTTGGGACCGTTTACTCATTTTATCGGCAATTTCTAGCCCGCTTAGACGCTTCGCGGTCCCTTTGTGACAATGGTGTTCTTCCTAAAAGCGTTCTTCTGTCTAAAGATGTGTCTCGGGGCAAGAAACATCTATGGCAATCGGTAGCTAATCTTTCCACCAAAAGTTAGGCGGAAATAATCCGTGTTCGAACCACACGATCGGACAGTCAAATTTCCATGGCGGCTCCATCCAAAGAAAAATACCATAGGCGGGAAATCATGAACGACCATAAATACGCAACTCGAAGGTTGAATTTCTTCTTCTTGTAAGAGTCAGACGCTTCAACTCCCGCCCACAACTATTTCAACTCTTCGATTAAGGGTTTCAAAGATCACGCTGAGGCGTGTCCCGTGATGTTGCGGGCCGTATGATAAGGCATAAGAACATAAACTCATATTTCATGCAAAGAGCGGTGGAAGGTTATACGGAACAGCAAAGACGGGCCAACAAGAGTAGGAGGCCGCGGATTGGCCGAAGGTGTGAAGCCATTTGCCGCCAACCCAATGCGAACATTTTCGTGATCGGGTGAAGTCTGCGTCAAAGCTGTCCAGAGCCCTCCATGCCTCACCATCGACGGTGCACCATCACTCCGTCGTTCTCACGTGACACCTTCCTTGTGCCACCTCATGTGCCTAGCGGTTCTCTTTGAGAGAAAGCGGTTGCTTGACCATGTGTAATCGGCATGTAACGGTTGCTTATGTGCAACATCACCATCACATTTGCACCGTCTTCATTTACGACCTCGACGCACCTCGGTTTGCCACACTTTAAGCACTTCTTCTCATTCTTATGCCCTTTCCGGAAAAGCATGCAATTGTCTTTGCACACATCAATCTTCTCATATTTCATACCGAGAGTAGAAACCAATCTCTTGGCCGGTACATGTCTTTGGGCATGTTATGAGGCTTCTAAGCACATCACCGATCAAGTTGGAGAGCTCGTTGTAACAATTATTCGAGAAGGCAAACTTTGACTTAATGGCCATAAGTCGTGTCACAAAAGCTAGGAGGGTCACTACATTAGTTCGTGCAACGACTCTTCCAAGCTTTGAGGGCCTCAAGAACCTTTCAACCTCTGGTGTAGGCGGATCCTGAATGTAGCTCTAACTCCGGCAGATAGCTTCAAGCATCTCGTCCATCCTATCATCACCCGCCCTATCATCAACTACCTCTTCTACTTCACTTGAGAGAATGACTCGCCGTGGTGCACCCACAACTCATAGCTTGGCATGAAACCGCGTCGACAAAGGTCTAGCGCCACCTTTGTCTTGTCATGTTTGGACAAATTTTGGCACTTGCCACATGGGCACCTCACCTTATCGGTATTAGACAAAGAGAACGACGGTTCACAAAAGCCGTAGTCTTGGCCACCCACTCATCCGAGTGAGCCCCACTCTTATCCCAACCATCATACATCCATCGCCGATCATCACCCATACTTGAGGCTATAGATTAAAGCAAGTGTAATCATGAGTTTTTTCGCTCCTATATATATCATGGCCCTACATCTATAGGTAAGGATATGTCCTAAACCCACCCAAGAGTGGCCGACAAAGCACGGATTTATGACGACCTCAGAGGGTCCGAAGAAATTTTATAAAGATAACCCCCGTTCTCCATCCGCATGCCCGGATATGGTGCAGCGGAGAACATCGTGGTTATGCCGTCGAAATCTCGCTCGACCCCGTGGCTTGTCATAAATACCACGCCTATCGGTCACCCGAGGCTGTCCAAAAGGACAATTCCGACCAAAGACATCTCACATGTGTGGCGATGTGTGGCGGCCGTCCTAACGGTAACACATAGGTTTCGTGACACTAACGGTAAATTGGAAAGGTAAGCATCAAGAACATGCATATATGAAATAAAATGTATGGTCAACAATGTAAGACTTGTACATTGTATTATTCAAATTTTGTCTAACCATGTAGCGGTAAGGCTTAGTCTAACCCCGGCCATGATATATATATATATATGGTCCGTCAATGTCGAGAAGTAATTCCAAAGGCGTAAGCTTTAATTATATGGGCTCTATATGTTCACAACCAAGGATTTACAGGTTGTAACAGAACACTTTGTATATGAATTTAGAGGTCAGAAGACAAGTTGCTTTTTGTATACCACTCAAGAAAGCAATCCTTAATACTGCATTTGCCAAGATGTTCGATGGACATAAAAACCTGAAAGCAACAGCTACCAACATGTCTCCCAAGTCCTAAGCGAAGCCAATTCAGATTTCATGATCCACACGATCTCGACGCACTCTTTTAGCCCTTACCTTTTAATTAAATTAAGATAATTTTACTTTGCTAAGAGAAAATCAAGGAGTTTTGGGCCGTTTTCATCGAGCATATCCTCCCAATAATGTATAGCACACATGTGTCACATGGATTTTTCAGCCAGTAAACCCAGTGGTCATCTTCATGGAAAAGATGAAAGCCAGTTTTCTAGAAGAGAATGCATGTGGTGTTCTACTTCTATTATATGTCTGGAGAGGAGCAACCTGTGAGATCATGCCACTTGAACAACCATACATCTGCATTGTGTGCTTGGAGAGAGGTGTTCCTAAAGTACATCTACCATACTAATGCTACAAAGGAACCAATGATTCCTGTACTCCAAAGTTCAAACAATGGTAATATAGGCTTTCAATTTCTTGTCGACAGATTGTCAAGATCCCAAAAGGAGTAGACCCCGACTTGGTTCTGCTTTCATATATAGAATTTTTGATATCATAATAAGACTACAGCTTGGTAAAGCATCTCAAATAGCTTGCTCACCAAAATGTAGTATATGACAATATATGAGATAATAACCAAGTTCGAGTTAAGCTGCATTGTAAAATTTTGAGAAAATTAATGCGCGTAATATGGATGCCAAGTAATGACAATGCTATTTTCCATATCGAATAGTTTTGCATTCGCAAGTCAATTATCGTATAGTATGAAATGATTGCGCGCGTCGATTAGTATTCCATGTTCAAGGCTTATAGAAATCACATTTTACAATATTTAATCGAGAGACACCGCAGACACATCCTCTGATTTGAATTTCTTAATGATCAAAGTCAAATAACCTTTTTTTCCCCATCTTTTTGTTCCACATCATCATAGATGAGTACCATGTCATATTTGATTATAGAATTACCCAGACCTCAGCTACAATTGGAATTGAAAAATTAATCAAAACTGAATTTGAAGCTAAATTGTTTACCTAGATGATGTTATACCGAGATGATTAAGGAAGAACGACGACGAAGTTTGATGACGCTGGGCGGCGGGCGGCGGGCGGTGCTGGGTGACGGCGGCGTGGGCGGCATGGGACGACGACGGCGTCTGGGTGGATGCGGCGCTGTGGGCGGCGGAAGATGATCGCAAGGGACCGGGGCGGTGGCGTGAGGGCGGGCGAGGGGGCGGCGGCGGGCGGATGGCGGCGGCAAGGCGCGCGGCGGCGGCGAGGCATGCTGGCGGCGGCGCGGCGCTACGGGCGGGAGATGAGCGCGTGAGTGATGCGTGAAATGGCCGAGTCCAACCGAGCGGAGTTGAATAAGTCGTGCAATTTTCGTGGGTTTCATTCACCGAAGCGAAATTACGTAATTTCGCGCCGCAACCCAACCGATTTAAATTTAGAGCAGCCACGAAACCCTAATCCGGGTTTGTTTTCGGGTTCCTCTTAGCCATTTAAAATTAGAGTAGCCACGTAAACCCTAATCCGGGTTTATTTTCATGGGTTCCTCGTGAGTTTCAGCGAAAATTAAGTAACTTTAAATCGGCTACACGTAGTTTATTTAAACGTAAACCATAACTTTCGTTCGCTTATTTGGGCCGTCGAAAATAATTAAATATCGTCGGTTTTCTTAAAAGCCGACGAAGTTAAAATGGCCGACGAAAATTTTAACGATTCCTATAGTACACACAAAGTATATCTTTCATCTTCCAAGACAATTAAGTGGGGGCATCTAAGTCATTCTGTCTCGTATCTTTCTCAATTTCAATGCAACCTTAATCCTTGTGCAAAGTCAAAATACGTCTTATAAAAAAACGGAGGGAGTATTACACACGCAATCTTGCAAATCAATCTAAAAAAGATATAATTGCAAGAACAACACTTCAGCATAGTACAAAAACGATGTGTTTCCAATTTATGCAAAGATCAATCTCCTTCTTGTCTCTTGATCTCTATATCTCTCGCACACACCATCATGTCCTAAGATTTTTTCTTTATTTCATCTACCTAAATCATAATTTCAACTCTCAACTCTAAATTTTACAAAGAGATGATACAAATATATAGGCAACACATGAAGGTTGCAGGCAAGATGGCCAAATCCTCCTCTAATTCGCGGCCAAGTGGCCGACTCAAACTTCTAGAAGTATATCATATGTAGGATTGAACTCTAAATAATAAAAGGAAAATTACAATATGTAGCTAATCTCGGCCAACTAGAATGTTAATACTTAATGACCGAATTAAACATAAAAGGAAGCAAAATCTGAACTTGATGTAATTGAGAGATATTTAGGTGACATTCCAAGCTTTTAAAAGGGTCCAAGAAAGACTCAATTCGCGTTAACATGTGAGAATTTTGGCCTTTTTAAGATTGGCTGATATGATAATCCAAGTTTGTTTCTTTTTTTCTCCATCTCTGATCTGAGTGGCTTCCTCCTTTTTCTTTCTTTATTTTCCTTTTCCAAATCCTGACAGCCTCGTTGCCTTGCCTTTCTTTCCCAAACCGGCTGGCCATCTTCCTTTCTTGCCGCGCTCCAATTAATTTCCTCTTTTCCTCGATCTCCTTTCTTGCCAAACTAAGGTAACCTCGCTTCTCTAGCAGCTCGTTCCATCATTCCTTCGTACTCCCATGCGCCTAATCATCGATGCAGGTGGCTTTAGTTGCTTTCTTGCTATCTTGACCCCCACCGCATAAATGCAATTCCCGTGCACCCGAGCACCTTCTTCATTATACGACTAATTCAGCCCACCGAGTCTTGCGCCACACAGCCAACAAACATCATTTGCCCAAAGTCAATTATGCCTTCCACTACACATCAGGCAACTGAGGAGAATTGAAATACAACCGTTGATTGACAAATTAGGCAACAGACTTGCAGGTTGGAAAGGCAAACTACTTTCAAAAGCCAGAAGGGAGACCCTTGTTAATTCGGTGTTAACGTCACAACCTATATATCATCTCACTGTCTTCCCGGCACAAAAGTGGCTGATTCGATGTATTGATAAAATCAGAAGGAGTTTTCTCTGGAGGGGTCGAGAACCTGAAAACTGCAGTGGGGGCCACTGTTTGATCAAATGGCCGGTGACATGTATGCCAAAGAATAAAGGGGGTCTTGGGATCAAGGACCTAGACCGATTCGCCAGGGCGCTTAGACTTCGGTGGCTGTGGCTTCGTTGGAAATGCAATGAAAGGGCATGGACGGGCCTCGATCTACCGTGTGACAAAGTAGATGTGTCCCTTTTCAATGCCTCAACAATTGTTACGATCGGAAACGGCAAGCTGGCGGACTTCTGGAGATCAAATTGGGTGGAAGGACAAGCACCGAAAAACATTGCACCGAATCTGTTCAAGACAGCGCGAAGAAAGAACATTTCGGTCTACCAGGCCTTGTCAAATAACTACTGGATCCGTTTCTGTATGCCGGTGAACTCGGAAATGGAAATTAGGGAATATGTGGCGCTCTTTGAAGCGATACAACGAATTATTAGAGACGACACGGCAGAAGATCAAATAAGGTGGTGGTGGACTTCTGATGGTCAATATTCAGCAAAGTCGGCCTATCTGGTACAATTCCAACCCGTTTACTGCAAGATGAAGATCTGTCCTATATGGAAGGCGCACGCCGAACCTAAATGCCGCTTCTTTGCTTGGACTTTGTTTCACAACAAAATACTAACTGCATATAACATGCTTAAGAAGGGTTGGCCATGCAATGCCACCTGTACTCTTTGCAACGCGTCATCAGAAACTACAATCCACCTTTGTAAGGATTGTCCTTTCTCCTCACAAGTATGGGGGTTCCTCCTGCGCTGGGGGAAATTGGATCGGTTACACAACTTCAACAGTAATGGCTCGTTATATACATGGTGGCGGAGGCTAAGATCTCAGTTCGACAAAGAAATACGTCGACAATTCGATGGTCTACTCATTTATTTCTGGTGGAATTTATGGCAAGAGAGAAACCAGCGCATTTTCCAGGGGATAACCAGAACGTCGGAGCAGGTGGCGGTGGTGATCAAGGAGGCGGTGCTCAGCCGTGCTTTTTCTACGTCCTCGAAGTTTCCGGCTCCGGTTTAGTCTTCTTGTTTTTTCTTTTCAATTCTTTGGTTTATTTAAGTGGGGTCTTTCCTGTAATTGTCTGTAGTGCGGTGTTCTAAGGTTTTTCTCTCCTGGTTTTTTCCTTAAAAAACTGGATGTAATCCTCTATTTTTCTTCTATATAAAATTTGCAGCAATTCTCTTGCTGCTCTTTCGGAAAAAAAAGTCAATTATGCCTGCATGCGCCATATTCTAATTTATACACCCGGTCATGTGACTTTGCTAGGATCTTCTTTTTGCATTTGTAACATCCCAAATTTTGCTTTTCCAGATTTATTGTGCTTTCTCCTTTTATTTGAATTTTCAGAAATTTTATTTAATTCTTTTTGTATTTATTGAAATAGGCCTTTTTCTATCTTTTATTTATTAAGTACAAAGTATTGTTGATATGTTGCTAAAAATATTTTATTTGAATTCTAAATGTCTTAAAGTATTTTTTGGAATTTTTTTTGAATTTGTCCTGATATTTTTGCTATTTTATAAGGCTTTATTTATTTTCCTGATTTATTTTTATTCAGAAATAAATTAAAAATCAAGTGAATAGTGTTTAGGCCGAAACTGTTCGGTCCGACCAGTTTCCTCCACGCGTAGCCCAGCCCGCCGCCGTTGAAACCCTAGCCGCCCGCTCCTCTGCTATTCGATCTCGATCGGACGCTTGTCGTCACGCCGCGATGCTGCCCGCTGTCATCCGTCCGATCAAGCCCGCGCAAATGCTCCCGATGCTGCCACATCGCTCATCCAAATCTGTCGCGCCGTCGTTTCTCCGTGAGTCTTGGAGTTCATTTTCACCCCGTTGCACACCTCCCCAAGCCCCTATTTAAGTCGCCGCTGCCACCCTCATGTAGCGCATCCTGAGATGAACCCATAGCCCCTCGCTCGCCACCGGAGTCGCCACCGTTCGTCTAGCTACAAGAGCTCTCTAGAGTTGTCGCTTCTAGCCACCTCGGTTGTTGCCTCGTTCCATCGCCGCCGGTCCATTTCCGCCATGTCCGAGGTCACCGGAGTTACGCCCGTGCCAAGCTGCATCGACCATGACACCCCTCGCCACCGAAGCTACCCTCTAGCGCCGCCACTGAGGTCTTCTTCCCCATCTCCGGTAAGCCCTCACCGCCACCCCACCATTGTCCCTCATGAACGCTCTTAGCCGTCTGATCGCTTGTGTGGCCCAGGTTTTGCCACGTCTGCGCCATCCACTACGTTGTCGCCTACCGTCAGATCTTCAGTCAACGGCCACGATCAAGCCACGTCGCCCATGCAACAGTAAACAACTCCTTCAACCCTCGCTATTAGATTTTGATCGTATGGTTTAGATTTCACCGCGTAGAACTGCGTTGGTTCAGATCTTAGCCATCGGATCTGGCGTGTTGGGTTAGGATTGCGCCGCTGTGTCAGCTTCATGCGCCGTCGTACTGATAGTTGTCCGTCGTCTGATCCGGATCAAGTGCTTCAGATCGCTCTGCGTTTCGTGTTTTTGTGACAGTTGGATCAGATCTGGTCAGCCGTGGTGTC
Organism: Guadua angustifolia; assembly: GCA_036346375.1. NCBI lineage: Eukaryota > Viridiplantae > Streptophyta > Magnoliopsida > Poales > Poaceae > Guadua > Guadua angustifolia. The sequence goes on along the minus strand of CM070514.1, from coordinate 6,906,826 downwards.
GCCACACGTCGAGCCCGCAGTAGATCAAAGCTGTGTTGCATCATCTAATCTGGGCCATTCATTTTGAATTGAATGGATGAGATTGCGATAAGGTCTCCGCCAGTAGAGCTTTGCCGCATGTCGGATTTCGATTGGTCCAGCGTCACTGATGATGTCACGGCTTGCGTCAGCTGGTGCATGGCACAGTGCGGCCAGTCCACCGTGGAGTAGCGCTAGCCGTGGACTAGGCCCATACACCGGTGACGCGTGTCAGCCTCTGGTTGCGACCACGTGTCAGTTGACGTCAGCAATGACGTCATAATTTAATTTTTTTAGAAAAATAATTCTACCAAAATTCAATTTTGTGCTGACGTCATCATTGGTCTTGCTGATGTCATAAATAAATAATTTCCCGTATAAAATTAATTCAAAATTTCTGATTTAGTTGATTTTTCATTTATTTCAAACTTTGAATGGCTATATCTTTTGCATCCAAGCTTCGATTGAGGTGATTCTAGTCTCTAAAAATTTGTAAAATCATGCTCTATTTATTAGTGAATTTTATTTAATTTTTAGAGTTGATTTTGCTCTCTATTTTGGGTATTTACCGCTTTCTCTCTCGTTACACGTAGATGTTGAGTTGCTCGGTGAGTTTGTCGTTAAGGAGCCAGTGCTTGATTAAGTTTCAGAGTAGGATTCAGAACTCTTTGAAGGTAAGTCGTGCTTTGATCATGTTGAACTTATAATTTAAATATTATAATGTTTCAATGTATTGAATGGTACAATTATCAATTGTTTTCCATATGTTAGGAATAGCTAATCATCCACTTGAATTATATCCACCTTTCTATGTCGTATGTCATATCTCATTTGTCACTCTAGAATGGTTTAATGTTAATTGGTAGCTATAATTGCCAATGTGGGTAGTTAGAACGCAAGTAGTATGCTTAGCCATGCAACGAGTCATCATTTTATGTGCAAATAATTAATCTTGCTTAATGATTATGGAACATATTTATTAACTTGTGTGTTGGGTGTTGTCACACAACGTTGGTATTGTTGATCTCACATGGTGCATGGTAAATCAATCGGGATGGTAAAATGATTTGGACCGAGGCAACTAAGTGGCATGTATTTGTGATGGGACAATGTGGCATGTGGGCGGTCGCATTGCTTTTTATGTTAATTGTGGTTTATGGTCATGATGATTTTTGGTTAGTCTTGCCTTGGTCAATTAAGAACTTAACCTTGCAAGAATTTGAACTGAGTCATTCATATAACCACAAGTCTGGTATGGGGACAGACCTAGCTGATTAATTTATCGAGTCTAAACTTTGATACTATTGTAGTGGTGTGAGGCCAGGGTAGTGGTAACCAGTCCTCGCATGGGTTGGCTCACATGGCGTAAGAAGGGTCCCTGGATGTGGTGACCAGTCCCACCAGTATTGAAACCTTAGCGAATAGTACTTGATTTAGATAGGCATTGGAAAGGCTTTGTTATAATTAGTCGCCTTTGTGGTGTATGATTGTATCTTGTGGGTAAAGTATATAACCTCTGTAGAGTGTAAAACTTATTTGAATAGTCGTGCTCGTGGTATTGAATATTGCTCGGTGATTACAGTCAAAGGTTAGATTTTGTCAAAACAAATGCGAGAATGGAAGGTTGAAATGAGAAATAAGGTTGTAAGTTGGTTATTGAAAACAAATGAAAAAGTTATTATTGTTATTATTAGTTTTACTATTTTTTCAATCTATGTATGCTATTCTTTTACAAATGCTGTTTATACAAAATAACCTTATAGCCTATTCAATTCTTTGTACTAAGCCATGCATATAGTATATAGACTTGTATTCTGTGCACGGCTTGTTGAGTGCTTTATGTACTCACCCCTTGCAACAAAACATCATCAGTTGGAGAAGAAACAATGCCTACTTTTGAGGAGGAGATCCAAGAGGAGGCGAACATCTAGGGTGCGAACCTTATCAGTTGCCTGTGCTAGTTGAAGAGTTTCTACGCTTTTGATTATTTTTTCGCTACTGTTTACTTTTATTTTAGTTTTGGCCCTGCGTGACATATTCATGTAAGGTGGACCATAAGGTCATTTAACAGTTATACTTAACTTGATGAAGTCCTTATTATATTATCACTGAGTATGATTGTGATATTCATCTATGTTGAGCCTGTGTGCACTAGCGTGATCCTGGACTAGTGTGAGAAACACAGAGGGTCTGGATTTGCATATTCGGGTCCTGATAGCCCTCCTTGTCTAGCCATATGTGCTACATTTTGCTTGGCTTGATTGTTTCTTTGCTCCCTTTGCCGTCCATAAATATTAGGGTTTCTTCCATCTCCTTTAGCATTATGCCCTCACCTCCACTCGACCACATGCTTGATTTATTCTTTCTTGCTCAAAAAAACACCACCTTGTTTTTTAATCCTTATTTGTGCACAAGAAACATAATCGAAAGTGGTGATACTGGTCTATACCAGGCGTGCTGCTCTAGGTTTAATATAATAACGCATATTTATAAGTATACACATATTTAATTATATGTACACCAAATTTTACCTATAACATTACTCTAAATACATAGTAGTAGTATCAAATATAACATATTAGTTTAATGAGTTAAATGACATTATCAAATCCACAGGTATAGCTGGTATTGTTTGGTATCAAAATAGGTATGGCCGATATTGACTGGCATAGAGTCAGTATGATCAGTATCAAAGCCGGTATGGTACATGTAGTTATTTTGTACTAGTTTAGATGATGAAATAATACATACAAGCTATACCAGCTAATATTGGAATAGTATCCATAAATTTGGTTCGAAATACTCCCTCTGTTCAAAATATAAAGTAAATGTGTGTGTGTGTGTGTGTCTCATACTTCCTGTGTCCAAGTTTACAAGGCTTATTTTCGAATGGACTTGCCATAAATATAAGACGTATTTCATATTTCAATACAAAATTAGTATGATGTTTCCTATATACCCTTAATAAATATCCATCTTTACTTCATATTTTTTACACGCATACATTTAATACGGTGCTTAGTTATAATACTCCCTCTGGTCATAAATAGTTGTTGTTTTGGACATCGATATGGTCCCTAGAACTCAACTTTGACTACTAATTTTGATTATAATATATTTAAAAAATTTAATAAAATTATAATATTATGAAAGTACATTTTGAGACGAATCTATACATAATTTTTGTGCATTCAATCTAAATATGTAAAAGGATATTAATAGCTAAAGTTTCAAAAGTTTGAGTGCACGTATGTGAAAGACCATGTAGAGGTCTACATATGTTGGTGATGAGTATTTGACTAAATTTGAGCTTGTTACACTCTGGTTTGAGTCTGATTTAAATTGGATATTAAATTTGAAGTGATTTGAGTTGAGACTACCAAGTTCTGGCTTGATCGAGTAATGCCCCGTCGGTTTGTGGTTGAATGTTTTGAGTAGATTGGGAATCACTAAGTATTGAATAGGAATGTTGACCGATCGAGCGGGGGGTTCGTTCAAGTGTTTGGTCGATTACTACCAAGTTCTAGCTTGGTAGAGTAATGTCCCGCCGGCTTGTGGTCGAATGTTTCGAGTATATTGGGAATCGCTTAGTATTAAGTAGGGTTCTTACCGTGTTGAGCGCCCTGCGATCATCCTATCTCGAGTCCTTGGGTTAGCCTCAAGTTACTCGATATTGACTCATCGACTAATAGATTCGACTCTAAGGAGAGTTACTTGAATGTCCTTGGAATATGCATTTTGTTTTGGTGTGAGTTTTATTGCATATCATTTTGGACAATGCAATGCGATGTATTTTTCTTGTTTTTGATGGTTACAGGATGATGGTACTAGGTCATAGTGAGGTGAAGGATGATCGAGACTAGGCAAGGTGGGCCAGAAGTCCAGAACGGTTGAGGATTGTTGAAGATGATCGGAGACGGAGTCAATGCAAACTTAGAAGACAAGGAATGGATGAGATGCTAGCTAGGAGCTGCTTGGATCAAGGAGGACCGTTGGATCGTGGTCTAGATGATAGAGTAGCGAGTTTAGTTAGAATGTTTTAAAAAGCGTACAAAAACCCGATGTGTGTGTGGGTTTTGGGTTAGCCCATGTACAAGTGAATGAGTTAATCCTAACCCTTGATGGTGGTGCTTAGGGCAGAAGGAACTCATCCAAAGGTGGAGGGTGACTCAAGAGTAGTATAAATAGAAGGGTAGGGTAGCATTTTCGCTCTTGAAGGTTTTAGAGATTTTGTGCTCCTTTAAGTTTTGCCCACTTTGGTGTGAAGCTTTGTAAACTTACCTTCTAGAAATGCAAATCATTTTCTCCTATGCTTGAATTTATATTACGCATTTACTTTATGTCTTAAATTCAGCATTTAAATTCGACTTACATTTTGTAACATCCCAAATTTTTGGCTTTTTATTTATTTAATATTATTTTATTGTAATTTATGATTTTTGTGAATTTATGGATTTATTTGGATTTTCCGAGATTTATTCAAGTTATTTTAAAATTAAAGCATATTGCTTTTGCCAAAGAAATAATTATAAATAGATAAGTTAAAATAAAATTTTTCCAAAAATATTTTATTTAAGTCCGAATGTCTCAAAATATTTTTGAGAATTTTCGTGAATTTTCGTGGTATTTGTTTTGCCCTAAATAAATCCAACTATTTTATTTAATTATTTTAATTCAAAACCCCCAAAATTTCGTGAATGTTGATGGGCAAGCTCACCATCGCTCCGCTTGCCGCCAACGCTAGCCGCTACTAGCCGTTGGATCGCCATCCGTTGCTTCTCATCGCGCCACGCCGCCAAGTCAACCTTAGCCGCTGCTAGCCGTTGGATTGTCATCCAACGGTCTTCATCAAATCGAGTGTTTCCTAAGTTCTAGCACGGGCGAGAAGCTGGACCATCCGATTAGCCGTGTGTCGCCTATCCGTGCATCGTCTCCAGGCCTTCTCCGAGCCGGACTCCAGGAGCTCGTGCCGTAGCCGCCATGGACACTACATCGAAACCTGCCATATCCGGCCATAATCCGCAATAAAAAGGGGAGCACCGGGTGCGCAATCCCTCAAGCCATAGCAGTTTCGAGCCTTAGCACGTGGAGCTCTGCGCAGCCGCCGCAATCGGAGTTATTTCCGAAGCATCGCTGCGAGTTTTTTCCACGCCAATTCGCCGCCGTTGGTCATCATCTTGAGTCTCGGTAATGCGGTAGCGATAGCCACCACCACCAGCGATCTTGTGCGCACCGTATTTTCACCGGAACACTAGCCAAAGGGAGAGATCGTCGCGGAGGCCGTCGCCGCTGGGGAAGAAGGTCACGCCGCCGTCAAACCAGTGTCCGAAACCCAAATCCGAGCGCGTCATCGAGTTGGCGACGTCAAGTTGAGTTAGGAGGTACCCTCGCCACTCGTCGCCGACGACCCTAGGGCAGCGTGCGCCGCCAAGAGACGTGGCTTGATATTTCTCTATGACGTGTCGAACACATCGGCAGGATTGCTGAGGTGTCGCTGGCATGGACGCCGATCTTGATCTTAGAGTAGTCGCCGTGATCATCGCGGCGCTGTACACGTGGGACAGCGAGGGACCCGTCTGTCGGCGCCAGATTGGTTCGGTCGGTGACATCATCGTAGTGCATTAATGACACAATAAAAGCGATTTTTAAAAATAATTACATTAAATATTGATTTTCCAATTTTATGATTTTTCAGGAAATTGAATCTTCCGAGGGCTCGTTCTCCCTCATACGAACTCCGATATTGGTGAATTTTATTTTATTTTTAGAGTTTGTTTGCTCTATGTTCTGGTGTTTATTTGCTATTCTCTTTCGTTTCGCGTGAGATTTATAAATTGCGCTAATGCATCCGGAAGGATTTATCAACTCAAGACCAAGGTCCGTGAGCATGGATAAGGGTTTTCCTAAGGCAAGTTGTGCTTTGATCATGTTGCACCCATAGCTAGATTAGTTGCTATTTTGATTTACTCTATTGCTTGTTATTTTATGTGTATAAATGATTTCAACATAAATTTGGGATTAGCTAATGTACCCTTTGAATTATACCCTACCTTGTCATTTGTATGCTATGATCTATTGTCACCCTAGGTTGGTTCACTATAGTTGGTTAACAATGAAATCAACATGGATGGTTAGATCGAATTAGAATTGCTTAGCCATGCCACGTCATCACATGTACTTGAATCTTTGATAAATAATCTTGACTAATGGAATATGGAACGATGTTATGAATTTGTGTGTCATGTGTGGCCACACGATGAGATTGAGTTGTGGTGGCAATGGATGCCACGCAACGATATTGATTTGTTGATGGCACGTGGTGCTTGGTAATCAACTGGGGTGGTTATGATTTTAGATCGGAACAAGTGGCAAGGGCAGTATGCCAGGGTGGGCCCGATGGGCAGAGGGTTTGTGTATGTCTTGCTTTGATCAACCCTAAGGACACCTTGCAAGCCTTTGACCTGAGTCAATCATGCAACCACATGTCTGTTATGAGGCAGCTTAGCAGATTAATTTGCAATGTCTTAGTCTTGGTACTACCAGTGGTGGAGTGGTTCATCCTTTTTAATGAACCCAGATGGCGCAAGAGGGGGGCCCGGGATGTGGTAACTAGTCCCACCAGTGTTGAAACCTTAGCGGGTAGTACTGAGTTAAGACAGAACATAGTAAAGGCTTTGTCATGAATCTCTGCCGGCACACCAAAGGAAGTGTGCTAATGGCCAGGCACAAAAGAGATTATCATGTCGTGTGGGTAAAGTGCATAACCTCTGCAGAGTGTACAATCTATTCGAATAGCCGTGCTCACGGTATTAAGCAAAGCTCGGGGATTACAGTCAAGGGTTTAGACTTTTGAAAAATGAAAACTTGGGATGGATGGCAGGTTGCCATGGAAAGTTGAATCTTGACTTAGGATGAGAAATTTGGTTTACTTGAGAAATGTTGAATCTATCTATTATTGTTATTTGTTTTATTACTATCTTTTCAATCTATATACTGTACTTGTTCGTAAATGTTGCTTTACTGCAAATGAACCTCTTAGCCTTCCTTTGGAATAAGCCTTGCATATAGTTATAATAGAATTGCATTCTGTGCACAACTTGTTGAGTGCTTTATGTACTCACCCTTGCCTACAACATCATCAGTGTTGAAGAAGGTGTACCATGAAGAGACGAATGTTTAGGGTGCAAGCCTTGTCAGTTGCCTGTGGTATACTGAGGGGTTACCTACGTTTTCATTTCCGCTACAGTTCAATTTGTTGTTCAGCCTTGTGAGGCATTGTTAAGTAAGTTGACCATAAGGTCATTCAACTATTAATATTTAATATATAATGTCTTTTATCTTATTTCCGCTATGTATAATTGTGATATTCACTAATGTTGAGCCTGTGTGCACTAGCGTGATCCTGGACTAGTGCAGTATACACAGAGGGTCCGGTTTTGCATATTCGGGTCCCGACAGAGGTGGTATCAGAGCCATACTGACTATAGGTCTTGACCCTAGATAGTTGGTCGTCTCTATAGGTCCTTCAAAATTATTTTCTAAAGTAAAAGACCCAACCTAGAAGAATAATGTGTTCTTGACTTATCCCATTCTTCTATTTCTGTCCTTACCCAAAATTCTTTCTTATCCCTTGCTGAAATTTCTTTCTCTTACCTCTGCTGAATCGAGTTAAAATCTTACCTGAGTTATCTTAAGTAGAAAACGATATACCACACTTTAGGAGATGGCATCGAGTGCCTACTGCTACCTTAATGATCATGACGGAAGGAATCATCAAGCTCACGGAAGAGCAGATCAATCAAGTGTATCAAGAGCTAGAAGACTCAGTGCTTCAAGTAGCCAGTTGAGACTCATGTGTGGTAGTCGCGTTTCCTAAGATAGGAGTGTCGCCCATGTAGACGGTAGTTTTGTGTGCTTAGGTTGAATTGGTTCTTCTTGATTGCTGAATGTGCAGTATGTATTGCAAAGCTTTTAGGCTTATATAAGCAACCATACCAAGTTATTAATATTGATTGCTTAAGTTGATTGGGTTAAACCTATCTCCCCGGTAATAGGATCTCTACTCCTTACCTATGCTATTTCCCTCTTCCCTAAACCCTTTAAGGTAACCAAGCAGATGGTTCAGATTAGTGATAGCAATAAAGTCAGTGAAAGTGAAAACCAACTAAATAGAAACTCCAAGGATGGATTAGTTTTTCAACCGTCACCACCGATAGATATGTAGAGCTTCAAAGAGTTTTTGGCCGATCAGACTCAGTTAATGCAAGCAATGATGAAGCAAATACAGAATATGACCAATCAAGCTAATGTCAGTAAAAGCGTCTCGAACTGTTATTAGTAATCCCTGTATTGACTCAAGGTTATTAGAATTCATAAAGACTCGTCCACCAACGTTTTAAGGGAATGTTTCACCTTTAGAAGCCGAGGATTGGCTCGAGATTATTGAGAGGAACGCTACCCCGCAGTTCATTCTAGAGCTAAACATTGTTCTAAGAAGTACTGTCAACCAAACAATTTAGAAGTTTGTGCGTGCATTCGCTGTGGAGAAATAAAAACGCACCCTCCTGAACCTGTTGACCTTGACCAGTAATTGGCCATCACCCACAGTAGGTCCCTTGTATGGTGAAGAAGATCGTTTTACTAGGGGAGGTGTTGCGGATCAGGAAGTAATGAATCGCAAGAAAAGCAACATTGAGTGCTACAAACTGTCACAGTAAAGGTCATTACACTAATCGGTGTCCATAGAGAAGACACATATTTTATACAGTCGTAGATATACCGTGGTTACCTCGGTCCGGTACATAACGCCAAGAGTGAGCGGTGAAGTTGCAAGAGCAATTTGCCGAGGAAATCAACTAAAGAAAAGGCGTCTAGGTAAAGACACCATTCTAGTCAACGAATGCTCAAGAAGGAAATTTCACCCTAGACTCTGCTATATTTGCCACAAACCTGAGAATTTCGCCAGCAAATGCCCTCAAAGGAGAGCGATCACATCGGTTCAAGTCAATTTCACCTCCGTCCCAATCAAAGCCCAGCGCCAATGCTAAATCAAGAAAGTCAGGAGTCATGATTTTACTTAGTGCAATGTCGTAACCCTACTTGTAGAGAAAGGAGATTAGTAATGAAGTCCATGTAAAGGTTTCCTTGTCGAAAGAAATAAAACAAAAATGGTTGATACATTGGTACACGAAGTAGTGGAATGAAGAGCAATAATGTAAAATGATGATTAGATGTCTCCCTAAGAGTATCTTGGTGTTTATGGTTCACCTGGAAATGATACACGTGCAATGGTGGCTAGTTTAGTGGTACCAGCCTGAGCTTTTAGTCAGAGGATTTGTCATTGTCAGTGAGTGCTCAACTGTGCTAGATTTAACCAGGATGTTGAGAGTTCAATGCTTATTAAGTGAGTGGAGTTTCCAAGCAAATCATATCGCAATTGGATACTTAGACCTTTGATGTTATTCCTGGAATTACGGATATTTTGGTGAAATGTGTATCGATTTAAAACCCTGAATGAAAAACAAGGGGTTTCAAGTGATGATAGTTCGTGTTAGCCAGCTGATGGATAATAGTGTGAAAATTTGCCAATTAGAAGATACGCCAGTTGTCAGAGAATACCTTGATATATTTTCCAAGAATTTGCCTGGTATGCCGTCATATCGAAAGATCAAGGTCGTGAGCGAAGTAGTGCTTGGTGCAGCACCAATAGTGAAAAGACCATGTCAAATGTCTACTAAGGAATTAGTGGGAATTGGAAAAGCATATCTAAGAGTTACTAAGAAGAGTTTTGAGAAGACTTAGTGTGTCACCAGGAGAGCTCTTAAAGGAAAATGGAAGATCGGGAGAGTGCACTAAATCGTGCTCTAAATGAAGAAAAGATCGAAAACAAGTATCCAATGTCAGGGTCCACAACGTGTTTGGACAGTTGAGAGAAAGTTGGAATTTCTCTAGGATAAAACGTCGCCCCAGCTATTATCAATTGAGGAGTTATGTGAAGGATGTTTTTAGGATTGCGTTCTCTATGTGATATGCATAGTATGAGTTTTGTCTACATCCCCTGGATTGACCGATGCCCTGCATACTTTAGGAATATGATGACTAGGGTGTTTTTGGATAAATCCATGGTTGTCATATAGATGACATTCTAGTATACTCTAAGACAAAAGGAAAACATGCAGAACCTTGAGATGAATTTTTGTTAGAGCGACAATCGTACGCTAAGTTCTACAGGTGTGATCCCTGGAAAGAAAAGGGTCGAATTCCTTGGTCATATAAAGACTGCTAAAGGAGTTACTATTGAACCCCGCAAGGTAGAAGATGTGTGATATTGGAGGCAACCAAAGTTCGTTACTTAGATTCGAAGTTCTGGAAATAGCAGGATAGTAACGTTGGTTCATAGAAAGGTTTTTCGACAACAGCTAGACCTCTTGTATGATTGTTGAAGAGAAAAGTTGCATGGACGCCAGAGTGTGAAAAGAGTTTTCGAAAATTGAAGAAGCGGTTAACATTAACACCTGTGTTAGTATTACTAGCTGTGCGGAGCAGTTTCGACATATATGGTGATGCTTCTAGGCAGGATTTGAGATGCGAATTGGCATAAAAGGACAAGGTTGTTGCCTATGCGATGAGGTAATTGAGACAGCATGAAGAGAGTTATCCTACGTATGACTTGGAGTTAGCTGTCGTAGTGCGCGATTTGAAAATATGGTGTCACTATCTCAACTGAAATAAATGTGAATCATAAGAGTCTAAACTATATATTTACTCAGTCAGACCTTAATATGAAACGAAGAAAATGGCTGGAAATAATCAAAAATTCTAGTGTCAGAATCCATGTGCATTCTAGTAAAGCCAATGCGGTAGTCGACGTTTGAGTTATAAGGCCACAATGCGAATATGTTGATAATAAGCAGTTAACTAGGGTTACGTAAAGAATTCGAGAGGCTGCAATCGGAGATGTTCGATAAAGTTTCATAGTTACCTTGAAAATAAGACCAACATTAGAAGATTAGATCACAAAAAGATGAAGGGTGATGAAGTACAAAATCAAGTCAAGGAAAGAAGAAGGCTTAGCCAAGAAACAGAATTTTGAGTGATTAGGATACCATGAGGATTTTAAGCGAATCAGTGTGCTGGATAGGAAGATTCTAAACAGATGATACTTAAGGAAACCCATGATTCTAAGTATTCGATTCATCCAGAAGGTGCCAAGATGTAACAAGGTCTAAAGAAAAGGGTTTGGAGGTCTAAAGTGAAGAGCGAAGCTATTGGATATGATACTCGATGATATGAGTGTCAGAGAATAAAGGCAATGCATCTGGGACCTAAAGGTTCATTGCAATCATTGTAGATCCCTATAGGAGGCAAATCATTAAAAAGATACCTAGTGCGAATTGACCCTAAAAGATACAAATTTGGAGGGATCGTTATTGATTAATTGACTAAAGTTGCTCATCTCATATCACTGAAAGGCTACATATTCAAAGGATCGTTTGGCAGGTCTGTGTGTGTCAAGGATCGAGTGACTGCATGAGGTGCCAAGAAGAGTGTGTCTGTCAAGGATCGAGTGACTGCATGAGGTGCCAAGAAGAGTGTGTCTGATAGAGGTATCCAATTTATCTCGAGGTTTAGAACAAGTTACATGAAGTAATGGGAACTTGCTTGAATTTCAGTACAATTATCATCCGCGTACCGATAGTCAAACAGAAAAAGTTAAATCAGAATTCAGAAGATATAATGAGAGCTTGTGCGTTAGCTTACGCCACATTTTGGGACAAATGCTTTCTATATGCAAGGTTCGGGTATAACAATAGTTACCAGGCTAATTTTCAAATGTCACCATTTGAAGCCCTATATGGTCGTAGTTCGCTGCACTCGCTAAATAGGAATGAAACAGGGAAGCGTTCAGTGTTTGGGCCTGAGATTTTCAGGAAGGCTGAGGAACAAGTTGCCATGATCAGGGAAAGGCTAAAAATAGCACCGTCAAGGCAGAAGAGCTATGCTGACGATCGTCGTTGAGATTTGAGTTTTGAACCCAATGATTTTGGGTATCTTAGAATCATCTCCCTCAAAGGAGTAAAACGATTCCATGCCAAAGGGAAGCTTGCACCGAGGTTCGTTGGACTGTTAAGATTTTGAGCCGTAGAGGAGAGGTTGCCTATCAGTTGGAGTTGCCGCAATCATTAGCAGGTGTGCAAGGTGTGTTCCATGTGTCACAGCTTAAGAAATGTCTTAGAGTGCCAACAGAGCAAACGCCGTTAGAAGCTATCAAATTGCAGGGAAACCTGATCTACAAGGAGCAGCCGATTAAGATTTTGGATGTAATGGAGCGTAGGACCAGAAACAAGTCTACTCGCTTTTGCAGAGCCCAATGGAGCAATCATTTAGAGAGCGAAGCAACCGGGAAACATGAAGATGACCTAAAGGAATAATTTCCAAACCTATTCTCTAGTTAGCTCTAAATCTCGTGGTCGAGATTCCGTTAAGGGGGGGAGGTTTGTAACATCCCAAATTTTTGATTTTTTATTTATTTAATATTATTTTATTGTAATTTATGATTTTTGTGAATTTGCTGGATTTATTTGGATTTTCCGAGATTTATTCAAGTTATTTTAAAATTAAAGCATATTTCTTTTGCCAAAGAAATAATTATAAATAGATTAGTTAAAGTAAATTTTTTCCAAAAATAGTTTATTTAAGTCCGAATGTCTCAAAATATTTTTGAGAATTTTCTGGGAATTTTCTTGGTATTTTTTTGCCCTAAATAAATCCAACTATTTTATTTAATTATTTTAATTCAAAAACCCCCAAAATTCCTCGTGAACAGTGATGGGCCGAAGCCCACCACTGTGCCGCTTGTCGCGCCACTGCTTAGCCGCTACTAGCCGTTGGATCGCCATCCGTTGCTTCTCACTGCGCCACGTCGCCAAGTCAACCTTAGCCGCTGCTAGCCGTTGGATTGTCATCCAACGGTCTTCATCAAATCGAGTGTTTCCTAAGTTCTAGCACGGGCGAGAAGCTGGACCATCCGATTAGCCGCGTGTCGACCATCCGTGCATCGTCTCCAGGCCTTCTTCGAGCCGGACTCCAGGAGCTCGTGCCGTAGCCGCCATGGACACTGCATCAAAACCTGCCATATTCGGCCATAATCCGCTATAAAAAGGGGAGCACTGGGTGTGCAATCCCTCAAGCCATAGCAGTTCCGAGCCTTAGCATGTGGAGCTCTACGCAGCCGCCGCAATCGGAGTTATTTCCGAAGCATCGTCATGAGTTTTTTTCCACGCCGATTCGCCGCCGTTGGTCATCATCTCGAGTCTCCAGCCCAGCGCAGTCGCCACGACCAGACGCATCTTGTGCGCACCGTATTTTCACCGGAACACTAGCCAAAGGGAGAGATCGTCGCGGAGGCCGTCGCCGCTGGGGAAGAAGGTCACGCTGCCGTCAAACCAGTGTCTGAAACCCAAATCCGAGCGCGTCATCGAGTTGGCGACGTCAAGTTGAGTTAGGAGGTACCCTCGCCGCTCGTCGCCGGCGACCCTAGGGCCGCGTGCGCCGCCGAGAGACGTGGCTTGATATTTCTCTGCCACGTGTCGAACACATCGGCAGGATTGCTGAGGTGTCGCTGGCATGGACGCCGATGTGGTGCCGAGTGGTCGCTGCGTCATCGCCGCGTGTACCGCACGCAGGATCATGATGGGTCCGCATCGGCGCCAGATTGGTTGGTCGGTATGACATCAGCGTAGTGCATTAATGACACAATAAAAGTGATTTTTTCAAAATAATTCTGTTAAATATTGATTTTCTAATTTTATGATTTTTCAGGAAATTGAATCTTCCGAGGGCTCGTTCTCCCTCATACGAACTCCGATTGAGGTGATTCAAATTTTTAAAAATTTATAAAATTGAGATCTATCTATTGGTGAATTTTATTTTATTTTTAAGTTTGTTTGCTCTATGTTCTAATGTTTATTTGCTATCCTCTTTCGTTTCGCGTAGACGATAAATTGCGCAATGCATCCGGGAAGGATTTATCAACTCAAGACCAAGGTCCAGAGCATGGATAAGGGTTTTTCCTAAGGCAAGTTGTGCTTTGATCATGTTGCACCCATAGCTAGATTAGTTGCTATTTTGATTTACTCTATTGCTTGTTATTTTATGTGTATAAATTGATTTCAACATAAATTTGGGATTAGCTAATGTACCCTTTGAATTATACCCTACCTTGTCATTTGTATGCCATGATCTATTGTTACCCTAGGTTGGTTCACTATAGTTGGTTAATAATGAAATCAACATGGATAGTTAGATCGAATTAGAATTGCTTAGCCATGCCACGTCATCACATGTACTTGAATCTTTGATAAATAATCTTGACTAATGGAATATGGAACGATGTTATGAATTTGTGTGTCATGTGTGGCCACACGATGAGATTGAGTTGTGGTGGCAATGGATGTCACGCAACGATATTGATTTGTTGATGGCACGTGGTGCTTGGTAATCAAGCCGGGGTGGTTATGATTTTAGATCGAGCAAGTGGCAAGGGCAAGATGTTGTGGTGGGCCCGATGGGCGGGAGGGTATGTGTATGTCTTGCTTTGATCAACCCTAAGGACACCTTGCGAGCCTTTGATCTGAGTCAATCATGCAACCACATGTCTGTTATGAGGCAGCTTAGTTGATTAATTTGCAATGTCTTAGTCTTGGTACTACCAGTGGTGGAGTGGTTCATCCTTTTTAATGAACCCAGATGGCGCAAGAGGGGGCCCGGATGTGGTAACCATCCCACCAGTGTTGAAACCTTAGCGGTAGTACTTGAGTTAAGATGAACATTGTAAAGGCTTTGTCATGAATCTCTGCGGCACACCAAAGGAAGTGTGCTAATGGCCGTGCACAAAAGAGATTATCATGTCGTGTGGGTAAAGTGCATAACCTCACAGAGTGTACAATCTATTAGGATAGCCGTGTTTCACAGTATTGAGCAAAGTTCGGGATTACAGGTCAAGGATTTAGACTTTTGAAAAATAAAAACTTGGGATGGATGACGAGGTTGCCATGGAAAGTTGAATCTTGACTTAGGATGAGAAATTTTTTTACTTGAGAAATGTTGAATCTATCTATTATTGTTATTTGTTTTATTACTATCTTTTCAATCTATATATCTGTACTTGTTCATAAATGATGCTTTTATCGCAAATGAACCTCTTAGCCTTCCTTTGGAATAAGCCTTGCATATAGTTATGATAGAATTGCATTCTGTGCACAACTTGTTGAGTGCTTTATGTACTCACCCTTGCCTACAACATCATCAGTGTTGAAGAAGGTGTACCATGAAAAGACGAATGTTTAGGGTGCGAGTCTTGTCAGTTGCCTGTGGTATATTGAGGGGTTACCTACGTCTTCATTTCCGCTGCAGTTCAATTTGTTGTTCAGCCTTGTGAGGCATTGTTAAGTAAGTTGACCATAAGGTCATTCAACTATTAATATTTAATATATAATGTCTTTTATCTTATTTCCGCTATGTATGATTGTGATATTCAGTAATGTTGAGCCTGTGTGCACTAGCGTGATCCTGGACTAGTGCAGTATACACAGAGGGTCCGGTTTTGCATATTCGGGTCCCGACACATTTTTGCGATTTACATTTTCGCAATTTGGATATGCCTCCCTCCTTCTATATGTTTTTGCTTCTTGTGCCGAGGATGTTGATTGATGGATGAATCTTTTTTTAGATTATATCCCTGTCATCTAGCCAATCCATGCGTTCTTGTCGTAAAAATCGGTTTATGCTCTTAAGTGAATCATTTTTCAAAATCGTATTTGTGAAATATTTTGACTTGTGTTATAGCTTGTTGGGACATGTGAGAGGCTATCCAAGATCATCCTGATCATCAAAATCCCATGAACATGTTTTAGATCAAATTCTTGTGTTTTACTCCAACTTGGTATGTTCTCCTTCCAAGTGAAAAAGTCAGAATTTTAACGTCAATCCTTATGATTGAATGTTAAAATGAGTTCCTAACATCCTAATTAAGGAGTACATCTATCAAGTTTTTTGAGTTTTTGTCCAACCGATCAAAAGATTCCCCAAGATTGCTTTTGGGTCAGGCTGTGTTCAGTCTGTTCTTGTTTCTGCGGTAGCACTGGCCATCCAGAACAGCTTGTTTATTTCATTTGCTTTCTTTTGGTATTTCTCTTTGAGGACTTGTTTGGATTATTTTAAGTAGAATTTTTTTATTTGGGATCATTCACCTTTCTCTGATCGCCATTTCGATCTTTCAGTATGCCAAACCGATAAGTTTTTGTGAACCGAAAGGAGTAGTTAGGAGTAATCTAGTTAGTTTAATATCTTCTTGGTCTACGTATTAAGAAAAAATACGACTTATAAATTTAGACGGAGCTAGTATTACTAAACAATACTACAATTCAAACAGTGATTAAGACTTGCATATCTGAACCAAGCGACAAACAAGCACGGGAGTCGAGGGCCGGGGTGAGCCGAGAGAGCGTGGGATCATCTGAAGCTTCGGTTCGCACGTGCTGGGGATTCGGGCCCACGTTCCCCATCTCTGGGACTGGGATCTCGTCCGCTCAGTGATCTGCAGGTGTGCTGCGCAACAACGCTGTCCTCCTGTGATCACTAGATCTGTTGTATTCGTGTGTGCTACGAACGCGTGCCAGCTAGCAGCTAGCTAGTAGGACTACCTGCATGCGTTGGTCTATGACTAAGCCCTGGTCTCAGTCTGCAAAAATACTAGCTAATTAAGCTCTAATTCCCTTGCAGGCGCGTTAATCAGCGCAGATCTAGAGGCGGTTGGAGGGTACGTGTCTGTGTGTCGACCGCAAAGGGCTAGCAGTATATCTGTTCATGTACACATATATAGGGCCTATTTAGATCCATTAGCTCTAATAGTTAGCTGACTAATAGCTAATAGGTGGTTGAAAAATTGGTTGTAGGTGTAAATGTTTATTGTACTATTGCGTTAATTAGTTGTTTGCATTTGTTTTTGGAGGGGCCGAGGGCAAATTGGTTTTTTAACCATCCATTAGCTGAAATTAGCAGGGGAGAATCAGCTAATGAAATAACTATTAGTTAGGTTGTTGGCTAACTATTAGCTGGGCTGTTTGGATCCATTCAGCTAATTTTAGCAGCTAACTGTTAGTGCTAATGGATTCAAATATGCCTATAATATAGACAACCAGCTAAACGTTCTTTTGTTCCGAGAGGTATATAATATGGACAATCAGCTATATCACGCGCACAGATATAGTATGTATTTAGCAAGATATATAGATGGAAAATAAATTCGTGACCTTACAATATATCTATAAATATGGACACCTAGATCAAAATCCATGTGGTGGGTCCAAGCTAAACCATATATACTTGTATGTACTCACCGAAGAATTAATATACTATACAAGTGAAGCCGTACACGTGCGTATTGTTGTGCATGCCCATGACTGAGTTTTTTTTTGCACGACGATGGGGGTTCGATTCTGGTGGCATGTGATCGAACAGTCAGCACAGAGCTAGCTTACATCGTTTAGAGTGATTGATTAATCAGGTGGCATGTGATCGAACAGTCACTAAGTACTTACGTCTCAACAGTGATTAATCAGATCGGCTTCAGACATGCAAGATCTTCATCAGCTGTCGATCAAATTAACTGGACTAGCTCGATCTCTATCTGGTCGTAGCACTACGGTGCCAACATTTCGTCTGTTTGAGTACGTACGTACGTGTGGGTGGACGAATTAAGGTGCGCGCGCGTTTAAATCAAACTTTAGCGGCTCAAGTTTAGACAATTCGTAGTTCAGAGTAGTCCCTCTAATCATATTGAGTATATATATAGTCAAATTTTTGAAACTTGAACTATCGATATTTTTTAATATGTAAATTGAACATATAAAAAATGCTAGTATGGATTTCTTTCGAATGAACTTTCATAAAAATATAATTTTATTATAAGGCAAATTAGTGGTAAAAATTGTGTTTAGAGACCGTGTCAATATTCAAAATAACCTTTTTTTTGTGATTGGAGAGTGAAGCCTCTATTTGATTGGAAGTTGAGTGCTTAGAAGTTTTATTGCACAATACAGTGTAGCGTAGAGGAGGGTTCGACTTCCGGTTGTGAAGAAAAGACTGGACCCTCGCCAGTTGGCGGCTACAAGGCAAAAACCCGCTGCATTTAGGGTTTCCAATAATTTTAAATTCCTGTGTTTCAAGATTTGAACTTTTGAACATTGATCTACTACAAGCCTAAATACACCATTATGTGAAGAAAATGGTTTAAACCGAGGGTAATATAGAGGTAAACCAGCCGCCAAGGTTCCGAAAATACGAACAAGTCGGATTTATGCCGGTTTTCCGAACCCTGGCTACTGTAGAGAGTATGCATGAAGACATGCAGTGCAGACCAGGGTTCAAATTTTCGTTTTGGGGAAAAATTCGGACCCAGCCGAAATCCAAAATTTTGGACGAAATTCGGTTTTTTCGGCCGAAACACATTCAAAATTCAAAAGGCAAAATTCAAATCCGGTTTGTTTGGCACCAAAATTTCTGAAATTTCACCGAAATTACCCCGAAATTCTTGAAATTTTCCAAAATTTTGGATAAAATGCACTGACTAAAAATTGGTTCAAACAATGTTAAAAATTTTTTAAAAAAAATTTGTAGGTTTCTGAATCATTATAGATGTTCTCATAAAATTTTCAGATGATTATCAGTTCTGTGTATTTTTAAAAAATTCAAACATTGGTATTGTCCCAATGAAACGTTGATCGGCAAGTTTGAACCGGATGAAAAATAGTACAAACGATGTTAGAAAATTTTGAAATTTGTTGTGGACATTCCTGACATATTTATGATATTTTTGTAAAAATTTTAAATGATGATCAAATGTGAGGAATGTTTAAAAATTCAAACATTGGTACTATCTTGGTAAAGCGCTGAGCGGCAAGTTTCATCCGAATGAAAATTAGAACAAACGAGGTTATAAAATTTTGAACATTTTTCTGGATGGTCTTGACACATCCATAATATTCTCATAAAATTTTCATATGATGATCAAGAGTCATGAATTTTTGAAAATTTGAACAGTGCTACTATCCTATTAAAAAGCCGATGATCAATAATGGATTTACTTTAGGAATAAAAAAAGTTTAAATTTTATAAAAATTTTACATAAGGGTGACAAGGAAATACTTAATATCTCATAAAAAGTTTGAATCATTATCACTCTCCAGTGAATTTATAAAATTCATAGAAGGCACAGTGCCATTTATGTTCTTTCTCTGTTTGATTTTTGAAATATAATACAACAAATTAAGTTTAGTGCTTACTGCATTGATAGATTTTAGTGAGAAAACCAAGAAAGTTGAAATTTTTTGAAAATTTTATAGAATGGTACTGAGGAAACTCTTAATCTTTCATAAAATTTTAGATGATGATCACACTCGAGAAAATTTAGAAAAATCTAACAAGTTTACTGTCCCAATTATGTCCATTCTATTTTTGATTTTTTAAAGATAACAAATAATGTTAAATTATTTTGAAAATTTTTTCGTATGATTCTAAGCTACTAAGGATAGTACCATAAATTTTAAGTTTATTATCAATCTTGTAAAATTTTGACAAATTTGACAGTATTTCTACCCAAATTTAAAAAAATCTCAAAAAATTAGTTTTTCATCAAATTTTCATGTAAGATCACTTTGTTAGGGGTTATTGGACTAATTACAGTGAAATCTGGCCCAAAAAAGTCAAAATACGGATTTGAAACCCGAAATTTCTTGAAATTACCCCAAATTCATCAAATTTGGACAAAATGCACTGACTGAAAATTGGTTCAAACTAATCAAAACATTTTGAATTTTTTTTATAGGTTCCTGAAATATTAGAGATATTTTCATAAAATTTTCAGGTGATTACCAATTTTGTGGATTTTTAAAAAATTCAAACATTCAGGCTGTTGCTCTCTTTGATTTTTGAAACATTGGCAATGAAGTTCAGAGCTATGTGATTTTTGAAACTTCCGAAAGAATGAAGTTCAGTGCTTAGTGATTTGATTGAGGGAATCAAAAACTTCATTCAATCAATTGGAATCAATCTATAATTCTTCATGCAAGTAATTTCGGCAGTGAAGTTAGAAATTTCGGCAGATTTTGACTGAAATTTGGAGTATGAGTCACAGATTGCAATCAATCAATATTTCTTCATCCCACCAAGAACATACCAATATTGAATTTGGATAAAAGAAATGTTATGAAAAAAAGGATACCACAGAAACAAGTATTATCAACTTCCATAATCATTTCATGTGCTTACCATACAAAATAATTGCATGTACATCGTGTAATACTATGATTACTAGCTCAAGCATTGCCTCACACACCTTGGCGTGCTTGCCCAATGTCCACATATGGTGTCCCGCTTATTTGCTATGACAAAAGAAAATTGATGAGCAAAAGACACCAACCAACACACACTTTGGTGAAAGAAGCATATTCTCAAAGAAACATGTTCAATTCTTTACTATGCCAATGTTGTTGCACACGCCAACCAAGTTGTTGCAAAAATCCCGATACCATTAGGATGCAAATGAGAAGCAAAAGTCGACAAGCCCAAGAATTGATGGATCCTCCATTGACCATTCTCTGAAACAATTCGTAACAAAAAATAGTGTAAATTTTATTCCGAAAATTACAAGCTTGTTATGGTATGCAAGCTAGAAAAGACAAATACGAGAAATTACATATTTACATCACAATAAAATCGATCTATATTTGCATAACATACCTACGAGTAGTAGTACTATGTTTGTGTCCCCACCTCGCTGTCGACAATGACCTCGTGATACAGCCTTTCGTGTTGTTGCTTGTACTGCTCACAGGTCATGCCATGCGGTTGCCAAGCAGACGAGTAATGTTCATAGTGAGCAAGCTAGGTGATGTAATCCTCAGTCTGATAAAGGTACCTCATACTGGCAGATGAGTGTCGTGCGTACGGATCGGCATATGATCAGTGTACTCAGCCGGCCAAGAGATGCTCGATCCATCACAACTCTGTCTATAACCATACCCAATATCAGAAGTTGGAAAGCCCAAATGGCTTCCAGTCTGGTTGCTGCACCATAAGCCTTCGTCGTGCTGTTGCTGTGTTGCTTGCCGCCCACCTCCACTACTCGATATGGCCTTCCCCTTCCTACTGGGCTGGGTGCGTGAGCCACCTCTCTGCTATGACCTGGGTGGTGATTGTGGCTGTCAATGGATACGCACAGTATATTGCCCAGCGTCCAAGCCATCATTGCTCCCATCATCGCCATCGGAGCTAGTATCTTCGCACTGCCGTTCCTCAGAAGCGGTCTCAGTTTCATCGTCGCTGCCGACAATGGGCTCATCCTCAACGGGGGCCTTTCCTCTGTGCTTGGCGCGCTTGCTCTGTGATAGCTTCTGCATCCCGCCTAGAGCTCCCGGTAGTATGTCGTCGTCGGCGGTATCGGTGGTATGCTTCCTCTTGCCTGTGTGCGTGTCACCGATCGTGACCTTAGCCCACTTTGGGAGGCTCTTCCCACCTGTCGCAAATTACAAGCCACATTAATATTGTTTTTTGGTCCCGACATACAAGATTTACAAGTGTAATAAAGAACAATTGCATTGGTTACCTGTGGCCTTATCGATCTCTTCCGGTGGGATCGACTCAACCACGAATCTTGCTGGGAGGGGTGGGTCGTCCGGGGTGTCCTCGTCGAGTAGGGGCTCCCCTTTAGACCTGGAGTAGTCGAACCAGTCTGAAATAGATTCACTGCCAAGATGCATCGCACCCTGAATTAGGTGATCATGTGGGTCTTCATCCTGGACCTTTCGGGTGGATTCATAGTCTCTCAGGTGAAGTCGCAGGTTGTAGTGCACGAATACGAGTTTCTGGAGCTTTGCATAACTTAATCGGTTCTGCAGCTGCGTGTGCACTAATGCAAATGTGCTCCAATTGCGCTTGCAACCACTTGATGATACACAATGAGAGACTAAGCGCAAGGCGTACTTCTGCAACATTGGCGTCTCATTCCCGAATGACATCCACCATTGCGCTATGGAGAAAAAGAAAAGTGTATCACCAAGACACAACAACGTACCAATACTTACAACTATGTCTTTACCTGCCGTCATTTGGCCACCAACGGCGCTAGCCTGTGCAAGCTGTGTGGCAAACCATCCCCTCTTCTGACGGTATACATCAGCTTCTCAGAGGGGCCTGCACCATGAAGCGTTGTCGTCAGATATGATGTCTATTGTAGTTGAGAGTGCTCCCACGCACCGCGATTCTTTGCTTATATTGTATGAGAAATGGGACTGTGGGTCGAGCACGGATGCTGCAATGAACAAATCCAGTGCATAGTTAACATAACATAAGAGAACATTGCATAGTTGCCATATGTAACATAACTAAAGTGGTTTCACTGACCTGCTTGCACGAATGTGGTTTCTCTCGTTTCGGTGAACCTCTTTTCCAAGACTTCTAGGAATATCCTGTAAAGGTCTCCGTGCTCCTGCAGGCAATTATTGTACTCATGCCGCATTATGGCATACTGTAACATGACATTACTGACTGTTGGTAACTTGTCTTGGTCAGCGAATCTCAAGAACTTATACAAGGGTTCAACAGCCACGACGGTCCACTCCATGCAAGTCCAAAAGTCCCGGCTAACGATGCAGTCATATGCATAGCGGCCCTCTTCCATCCCAGCCCACCTACTAGCTGTCCAGTCGTGATGTGTCATCCACTGCTGGAACTTCTCTTTTTTCTTGTGGAAACTCTCGAGAAAAACAAAGGTCGTGCCAAACCTAGTGGCATTTGGCCGCACCAACTCTGTGCAGATTTTTGTGGTTGTACAGGATTCTGCAAATTCTCTTGGCCTGTGTCACAACTGTTCTGATTTGTGGTTCCTCACACACGTCTTTCAACATAAGGTTCACAGTGTGTGCTAAGCATGGCTTCCATATAATATGTGGGAATTGCACCCGTAACGTTTGGCATGCTTTCTTAAAGTTGGCACCGTTATCAGTAACCAACTGTACGACATGCTCTGCCCCAATTTCCTCAGCCACGACCTTTGTTATCTCGGCTAGTAGGTACTTGTGGTCCTGGATCTTCCCTGCAAATGAACAAGCCATGAGTTAGTACATGTGGCGTTGACAGTCTTACGGAAGAGTAAAAACTGAACTGCTTGTTGGACCTGATGCATTGATCGTCTTATGAAAGAACATGGTCCCATTGCAGTACACCATGAAGTTGACGATGCTCTGTCCCGTAGGACCAATCCAGGTGTCACACATGACTGTAACACCAAATGTGGCCCAGTCATCCCTGAACTTCCGAAGGTACTGAACAATCTCCCGCTCATTCTCATCCCGGTATGTCCCATCTACCTCGAAGCCCCGTGGTGCATGAACCCCTGGGCTTAGCTCCTGTGTCAGCTTGATTGCACCTGACCATTGCGAGCATGACAGGAATTAGACCATACAATCATCACACAAGTTGTAACTTACGACCATACAATTATTTCATACCTGTGAAATATGAGCAATCCATTTTGGTTCCTGGAATTGCATTTGCATAAGCCCACTTGGCCCATGCCCTCCCAAGCCTATGCCGTTTATCCTTCTTGAGTGCGGTGTCAATACGGGGTTGCTGCGGGGCGCTACTCCATGCAAGGTCAACATTGATGGGAGCTTGGCTTTCTCGTGTTGATTTGCTCCTCCTGAATATTTTGCTAATAGTGGATTGGACCGATGCCTTCTTTGGACGACTCGCTGACCCCGAACCTGTGGTCAAACCTTGGCTCTTGAGGTATGCCTCCTCTCTGGAGGCTCTTAAGGCCATCTTGAGCTGCTCCTGCTCTGTACGGTAATCACTAGCGAAGGCATCCCAGTCCTCCGAGGCCTCCTCCTTACGGAGCCGCTCTGCCTCCTTCTCCTTCTTCTTGTCCCGGTATCCATGGAGGTCCGCGAGCATGGCCTGCCTAACCGCTTTAGGCACGTTGGGACAGACCCTCACATCGCGCCGGTAGCAGCCAGCCAGTGTTGCTTTAGGCGTGTCGCCCTTCACCCTTCATGGCTTGATTGTAGTAGTGACACTTGACCGGGCCGACACGCTCTCCGTGGTCCCATCACGCGCCCTCACGATCCGCCATCACTAGAGCACACCCAACGGAATACAAAATATACGAACAAACAGGTGCTTGTGCTCATGTCATTTGGCCATCAATGACCCACTAATTTCAGAATTAAATACAAAGATATATGAGTTACTGACAAAGATAAAAAAAGATATAATTAGCCACTTACTAACTAATTTACTGAATTAGAATCTCCGATAAGTACTTCCTTGATTTTCAATTTTGCATGGCTAATTAAAATCTCTGGTAAGATCATGCTTCCTAGGAGATCATGCTTCCTAGGAGATGCTTCCTAGGAGATCATGCAAGGCCACACATACATGTTAAATTAGACCTACCTCCTGGGAGACATCAAATGTTGGGCTTTACTAATTAGCACACCCTTAGTTAACAAACTAATTAGCCACACATACATGTTAAATTAGATCATGCTTCCTGGGGGACATCAAATGTTGGGCTCTACTAATTAGCACACCCTTAGTTAACAAACTAATTAGCCACATATATCTTGCATGCGCAAAGTTGCTAGGTACTGTACAAAATTTTCGCATTGATTTTTGGTTCATGACATTGAAATTTCGGTTCCAGAGCCAAAGAACAGGTCTTCAGCTACTACATTTCCATGAATCAACCAAAGAACTGCATTTGCATGAACCAAAGAACAAAATTTCTTGACTAACCTGACAAATGTGCTTCGGCCAAATTTTTTTGTCCCCAACCCGAAATTTCGCCGCCTCCTCCCAAAATTTCGCTTCCAGAGGCCGAAATTTCGCTCCCCTCACCCGAAATCCCCTGCTAGCTCGCCGGAGAAGACCAGATCTGGCCGGATTTTGGTCGGAATGGAGAGAGCTCCGAAGGTTCTGCGAGGAAAGGTCAAGGAAGAGATGAAAGTGCTTCTGGTGCTCAAGAATAATTTGTGAAGTGGGCATGCAGGCAATGAGATGCTGTCTGGTGCTCGGGATTCGGGAATAATTTGTGAAAGTGAGTGAGAATCTTACTGTGAGTGTACTAGCATGCACATCAAATTCGAGCTAACGAGCCATTAT
Organism: Guadua angustifolia; assembly: GCA_036346375.1. Lineage (NCBI taxonomy): Eukaryota > Viridiplantae > Streptophyta > Magnoliopsida > Poales > Poaceae > Guadua > Guadua angustifolia. Next base: position 6,881,587 of record CM070514.1, on the reverse strand, counting down.
CGAGTCGAGTCTTATTAACTTTTTTCGCTCGAAATTGTCTTATTCCATGTGCATTCTTGTCCAGAAGGGAGCCTGGCTCTTTCTTTCCTCTCAATTATTGGCCATGCACGTCCAGAAGAGAGCCTAGCTCTTTCTTTCCTCTCAATTATTGGCCATGTGCATGCTTGTCCTGGCATAAAATGATACGTAAAATGATACATAAAATTACAAAATTTTGTAACTATTGTAACTATTTTTTTCCATAGAATGATTTAGCTTATTAAATTTTATAAAATTCTGTTAGTGTTTGTACTATTTTTTTAAAATGTCTCAAAAAATTCATTTTTTTTACAAATTATCATCAAATATCATGTTATTTTGTATCAGTGACAAAAATCCGGTCCAATCCGGGAACAAAAAATGAAAATCCGGATTTTGAACCCAAAATTTACTTTAGCAATAAGAAAGGTTTAAATTTTTTAAAAATTTTACATAAGGGTGACAAGGAAATGGTTAATATCTCATAAAAATTTTGAATCATGATCACGCACCAGTAAATTTATAAAATTCATAGAAGGCACAGTGCCATTTATGTTCTTTCTCTGTTTGATTTTTGAAATATAATACAACAAATTAAGTTCAGTGCTTATTGCATTGATATATTTTATTGAGAAACCAAAGAAAGTTTAAATTTTTAAAAAAAATTTATAGCATGGTACGGAGGAAATTCTTAATCTGTCATAAAAATTTTAGATGATGATCGCACTCGAGAAAATTTAGAAAAATCTAAAAAGTTTACTGTCCCAATTATGTCCATTCTGTTTTTGATTTTTTAAAGATAACAAATGATGTTAAATTATTTTGAAATTGTTTTTGTATGATCCAAAACTGCTAATTATGGTACCATAAATTTTTCATATCATTATCAAGCTTTTAAAAAATTTTAAAAATCTGACAGTGTTTCTGCCCAAATTTTAAAAAATCTCAAAAAATTAGTTTTCCAACAAATTTTCATAGAAGATCACTTTCTAATAGGTTATTGGACCAAATCCGGTGCTCGAACTTCAAAAACCGGATTCAAAACCTGAAATTTCGGCGAAATATCCCTAAATTTCGCCAAAATTACTGTAGTATTTCAAAAAAAATTGAATTTTAAAATTTGCCGGCATTTGTAATCTTGGGGGGTCCAAAATCTGAAATTTGGCAATTTCAACGAAAATTTGAACCTAGTGCAGACTAGGTGTAACACCGGCACCCGTGCCGAATGTTACCCTTTCTAGCACTAAGAATCACAAAACACTAAGAATAAATATCTAGCAATGCATTGAACAACTAAGAGGTGGTCGAACTTATTAAAATTTCGGCAAAGACACCTCCCTAAAACTAGGACATCCACTCGAAGAAGCAGAAATCATTTGCGTTATGATATCATTCTAGCAGTCCTTAGTTAATCAATAACACATCCAATGAATTTAATAACTACACCACGATTTAACCACATATTACAACCATCATCAATACAACTAGGCTTTACAAATCGATTAAATGATTTCATGAAAACGTGCTTGTGCTACTACTCCCCCCATGCATGCTGGTTTCAAAGTACCTGCAACAACACAACAAACATGCGTGAGTCGATGACTCAGCAAAGTACACGAGGGTAACAATTTCCAATTTACTATAAGCAGAACAAGTGTTTGACCAGAAGAGCAAGTAATATTAATGAAACAACATCCAGACAATATGCGTATAAAGTAATAACTTGACCATATAAGAACATTACCGCAATCAAACCAGCAACTTGATAATAAATCCATTCAACGCCAAAGAAGCATTACTTAACTCTAAGTCCCAATGTCTCTCGTCTCAACTACCTCTCGTTGCAACTCAAACCATTTTCATCTATTGCATATAAGTTTATAACTCGACTTCACTCCACGATATTCATACCACATAATTCGCAGGGCAAAAGAATGCGCTAATTCATCAAATTCAATTCAATCTCCCCTTTTTGGGTTGAACCCACGACTCAACCTTTAATTACCAAAATCACCATCCATATGACACGCCATTTACCACCACACTCATTATTAAAGGTGCAATGCACATGAATGCTCATTGTCATGCACATGAATGCTCATTGCCATGCGCTGCGTCGCAGATCTTCTTTGAGTGCCCACCCGCTTGTGCCTCACGTCCCTTCCATCCCGTAGATGGAAGGTGCCTACTCTATCTTGTCTCGCTCCCATTCACCTCAATGAATGGGACTACGAAATAGGACTTTCGTGTTCACTACGTGTGAACACAGAGACCGCATCGAATGGGTCGCCTCTTCCATTATGAATGCACTAATGCAATTTTCATGAATGAAATGCAACCTTTCATTCAATGCCATCACTAACATACCATATCCATATACATACACATAGCCAATTCTCACATATACTATCTTTATAAATGACTTAACCGTTGGAACCAAACTCATGTTAGCCCCAATCACTCAAACAACCTACTCGCTATAATCAACCTTACTAAAGACTCGGTCTCAAATAGAGTTCATCTAATTAGCAGAGCAACAATTAAATTAAGCAGCACCACATATGAACATACATCCACACTCAATAACACAGTGTACTTGCATCCCTTCCTTAACCTTTTAATCATCATAAACATTTTCATCAGATGAGGCACCTTCTAGCTATATTCAAGCAAAACATACCTCTTGCGTATTCATCGGCAATTACGTCACGCTAAGAGCAAACAATCGATTAATCCTCCTAGCCACAATCTAGGGAATGCACTTGCCTTTTACCGATGAAGAATGGAGTGGCATACGGATGAGGCCACTCCCGACAAAACCTTCTCTCGCAATTAAACAATAATCATCCAACTCAACTTTATGCACACTCGAAATACGCGACAAAAGAAAACAACTCTTTTGCATGTGAACTAAGTCAATGAATAAGTAAAAAACTTTACATAGCTAAATAATCTAGCATTCCATCAACTAAAGAATCCAGAGCATTTGGCATTTCAAGCATGCATGTTCATTTAATTAACGAGCAACAATAATTAAGGAGCATCACATATCATTATTCCAGATCTAACTAAATTAATCCTTGCTACTAGAGAAAGTGAGCGAGTGCACGAAGTAATATAGTTAATCGCATAAAGACATGGAAGCTAGTAAGCGAATAACACACACTCATATGGTGATTTAATTTGAGAGAGACAAGATGTAAGGTCGACATTTTCACATCTGCAAGCTCTCTCATGGTAAAAGAAGTGCGTAAAAGATACTAAGAGTATATCATCGGCTACACTTGTGCACACATAATGCCCTAGGTATATGATTCTATAGCACAATAAAATGATCAATGCAGTCTCTTGAGCATACAGTGATAGGAAGAGGGATATCAAGGTATCAACATTTCATGACCTCCATAATAGTGGGTCCACTACTACTACCAAGTCACATTTCCATGCAAGGCAGAAGAAAGGTAACTGCATAAAGCATTTCAAACATAAGGATAACACCTCAAATTCGAGATAAACATAAACACTCTATAGAAAAGCTTATGGTAGTTAAGGAAATAACAAGTTGTAATGACATGATCTTAGCACCATGAGCTTATACCCAAGTACATGATCAGTAAATAAATAGCTCCCATTTTAATTAGCATAAGAATACCCTGTAGACAATATAAGCCGAGTGCAACACGGGACCCTTATGTACCTAAGTCACCACTGGTAGCTTTACTCAACATTGAAAAAGGACAACACATCATCTTAAGCATGCATTAAAACATGATCTCATATGTAATATCTTGACCTCTACATCAATATTAGCATGTATTCCCTGCAAAATAAGTGACTTCTACACCATTCATTCAAAAATAAATCATGCAAGAACAAGCCTACCCTATGACTTAAGCATGAATACATGAGGTTTTCAATTGACCATACCATTCCTGTTACTAGAAATCAAGACGGCATTCATCTTTGACTAAATATACAAGCATTTAACTATGATCCCGATAGCTTAGCACACAGTATACAAGATTAGATTTACTGAAACAAATAAACAACTCCTTGGTCAGTAGCACACAATCACTTATACAATAAAGACTAGCACAGAGCATGCGGAGAAACGTCAAATGCCATAAGCTTAAGAGGCGTAAACTTTTAAATAACTGGAACAAGCAGCCACAATACTAAAGTTTATGCATCAGAAAACTGTTCATACATCTCTAACATGTGGATATAGGAAAATCACAAGCAACACACAGTAGAATCATATAATAACATCAATTCAGAAATCATCAAAACAAAGCGTTATGCGTAGATGAATAATAATCATCAACTAGACAATAGCAAACCTCACGGTCATATTATGCTAGCCTATGAGATACTTAAGTATACACAAGGTTCGGTATGGATTGAGTGCATAAATATACACAAAACTCAGCACTTAATCAAGCACACTTGAATCATTGAAACATAGCACAAGCATGCACAACATCATTTCATTCTCATGAGAACCTAGCTAAGCATTTCATCAAGCACTACACATGCAAGCCAAATGAATCCCCACTTCCTAGGGTTTTACCTCAAATTTTGCTCGGATTCATGAAGGGAAGGTGGGGAAGGCGCCGAGGAATCTTGGTGGCCAGCCAGCTCATGCGGCGTGGTATTGCATGAGTGGAGTGGGCGTGAACGCAGACATGTGTAGTCTGTGTGCAAGTAAGCGAAAGGAAACGGTGAAAGGCATGGGTGTATATGTATGCAAGCGAAGCGCAATGGGCGAAGGTCCAAAGGGACCTTTCAAGAAGGCTTGGTCAAGTGTGGCGAAGGCCAAGACGAGGGAACGAGCGAGGGCTCGGGTGGGGAAAGAAGCGAGAGTGGCGGAATTTGGGAGGGAGTCTTGGTTGGGCAAAGAAAAGGGGAAAAACTAGGGTTATGAGCCCCCTCTCCCCACTTGGGCCAACAGAAGCCCAAAACGGCCTACACGACCCAAGCACAGCCCAAGAAAATTCGGAACTCAATTGGAATACTTAAATTGCTACCCTGGAATATTACACTAGGCCTACATAGCAGTAACATATAAATGGCACCATTTCACTATATATTGGGGTGGAGCCACGTGGTGGTAATCTGGTAGATAAAATTATAGGATTTAATTGTGCGTAGATCACAGTACTACAACCGTCGAATAGATGCAAGAGGCATTTTAATTATACTTTTCTTTTTAAACTAGTACAAATATTAATTAAAACATTAATAAAAGATAGGTAGTGATTACTTACGTTTTCATATGCTTCAAGATATTCATGGATAGATTAATAATATTGTTAGAAACTTATACGGGGGCCGTGCAGCAGTATCAAGGATCTTGAGAGACATACCAGCTGGTACAATGTATGCCATGCACCCATCCTGTACGCTTGACCAAAGTACAGGTATATATACTGAATGCATGTGTCGGCATATATTTTTCTACAACGAAGAAATAGACGAAAGTTGCTCTTGTACTTCGCAATGCATAACGAGCCAATATGTATGAGGAGGCCATGCATGTATGCTTCCTAGATATATATGAAGCTAGCTAGCTTCTGTTTCTAGGAGTAGCTACTTCCACCTCTAATATATATATATATATATATATATATATATATATATATATATATATATATACTATCTAAGCAAATTTAAAATATTTTTTATCATTTTGAATACACTCATATACTAATTATAAAATACTCCAATATGAATAATATAAAAAATTGCAAAAGAGTACTTAGTTTTAGTCATATTTTGTAAATACCTTAATATACGCATGTAAAAAAATATATCTAAAAAAATATACACACTGTCGAGATAGTTTCATATGCTCATATATTATATGTATATACCAGTCGTTACACGAGACAGTCCCTAGCTACGCTAGCTATGAGATACGACTAAAGGAGTTAACTTCTCCCGGCTATATATAGACAATAATATCAATTCAACTAGTTCATTAGGTAACATGTACGTACGAAAACGGTGAGATACGTAGCATGAGGTATCACGTGAGCTGCATTCTCCTCTCCTCCTGAGGTCAGCGTGTCAGCGAGCGAGAGAACGCTATGGGTGTACTGTTTATATAAGGGTATTTGGATCCAAATCTTTAGACCCGAAAAATACCAAAGAAAAAAGTCCTCGTCTCCTGGCTAACAAAAAACACTTGGAAAGAACATGAAAGCCCTACCATTCTACCAATTAATGCTAGGAGAAGCTTTTATAAGCTAGCTAATTAAGGAGCGGTGATACATCTCTAGGGTTTCTTAATTATTGCATGTTACAGTTCAATTCCAGCGAGAATACGGAAAATTTTCAGCTTGCCAAGCGGACCGCATAACATGTAAAATATTTATTTGATATGATCAATGACCAATGAGGCACTGTGGAGCAATTGAATCGAAGAGCTGCAAAGTTGCATTGCAAGGTTGCTGTGCTACTGAGCATCAGCTAGCTTACCCTTCGATAGAGGATTAATTGGTTTAGCTGACAAGTAATTTGCTGTAGAGATCAGTAGTCCATGTATGTCTCCAATGAACTCACTGTTACGGTCTGAAGGTGCACCTAGATATGCTCCTGCTTTTATAGTCATCAGAAGAAACTACTACAACTGGAGCAAGCTAGAGTTCTTTAGAAAAGAATTCACAGCCTAAAAACCAAACCCCACATATACATTAATTAACCAACTTCTTCCACAAAGCAGGAACAGCAAAAATCACTCATCAAGACAACGCCACTCCAAGCACTTCCTCAAACAAATATATGTAGTGTATATCTGAACATAAATAAATTCTGTCGGTGTAATGTCCCAGATCTTAATTAACCAGGTTGCATATTTCCCAGCGCCACTGCTCTGCTCACACTATGGCATATTTGTTAATCCGTGGTGGTCAAACGCTGCCTCCGGCCGGGCATAGATGCGCCGCCCGCGAAGTACAGTAAGAAGTCATTTCACATTTTCACGCGCAATGTAACTTAGTACTACAAGCTTTTTGCCAATCGAATCTTTCTCGTCCAATTTTGCTGGCTTGAGCCTTTTGTTGCTGATTTCAGCCCTCCTGCTACACACTTGGTTATTTTTGCCGGATCCATTCTGTTGATCATGGGCTGATGGCCAAATTAACAATAACAACTAGAACAGTTACGTTAGCAAATGTATGTTTGATTTTAGTATTCCTTCCTGTGCGTAGCAATCCTTGGATCAAATCAAAGTTTATGAGATACGATACGAGCATGCATAGTATAAGAACAAAGTAGATAAATCTTGAGAACCAAAATATCGATGTTGAAACAACAACGACGAAAGAGAAAAGATTTAGCAAAACTGACCGCAACTTCTTTAATTAGAATGCCTCAAAAGTGTATAAGGGATTGACACTCTCTCACAATCCTTTTAAACCTTTTACGACCTTCGGATCCTTGCCATATACAAAAATCTAGCACTTCAGGAATAAATTAGCATCTTATCCTCTAATGTGCCTCTACTGTGGATGAGTTCATCTTACTTAGCTTGCTTCTTGCTTGGGTTTCTCGATGGACACCCTTTGGTGGGTTTACACAGTGCCCCTAGTTTTTCTCTGAAAAGAATAGGAAATTCTACTCAGAAAAGAATTAGAAATCCTATTAAATTTATCTAGAAATTCTATAACACACCATTTTAAGTCCTAAAGAAATAGGATGCGAGTCACCATATCTCAAAAATTGTCTTAAATTTTTAAAATATAAATCAGAACCTAAACTCTAAATTTAGGAACTCAGAAGTTTCTGATTAACGGCGGAGCATAGTTTCCATATAGGCAATTAATTTGAAGTTTATGGTGACGCGCGATTATACTCAACTTTAAAGATGCATTTTTCCTCTGTGTGGATGATTATTAGATAGCACAAAGCATTCGGGATGATGCGGCACTTTCTTAGTTCTTTTACGCTCAACGTTACAAGAAGATAAAAGATAATTTTAAGCATTCGGGCTGTGTGCTTCTTGTTAAACAGAGGCCGAGAGAAATTTTAAGGACTTGTATCATCTTGATGTAATGTTTTTGAAATTAATAAAATCTTCCTTCATCTAAAAAAAAGAAGATAAAAGATAAGCGAGGTTGTGTTAGAGACGACCCTTGATGGCACAAAACAGCATGCATGCAATGCAAGGGTTCACATTTTGCAGTTTACAGTGTAATCTTCCCTGACAGACTAATTGAATCCAGAGTTAATTAAGACTCTCGCCACCGACGCCCACAGCATCTAGAGACTGGCGAGCAGGCAGATTAAAACTAATTTGGAATTTTCTTGTCACTGCCACTCCATAATTAATCAGGCCATCACATGCATGGCGCCCAACAGGCCAGAACGCAGATCGAAGCCGCATTGTTTATGGATCACCACCGCCCCCAGATGCTGAGCAGAACTAAGCTAAGTTAGAGTGCATGTCAACGCGCTAGCTAAGCTAGCTACATGCATATGCATATATATACACAGGCGATATAAACGGCTGTGAATGTGATGCAGGGACTTAATGCAGCCTTTGACCACCGCTGGATTCTAAGCCAAGCAATGTACTGTAGTGATTAACTTAGTCTCTCTGGTCGATCAGGGAGAGCGTGAGGCCGGCTCTGACGGATCTTGATTCCTCAAGCGGAGAAATGGCACGGCGATGGAACAATGACGTTACAGGAGCTCATCGGGCGACGCTAAAGTACGTACCTATATATGCCCCGTTTGAAATGGAGGAATTTCAAAAAAAAAAATCTATAGAACGTGTGCTACTTTAATTTCTATGATATTTCTGAAAAATTCGTACGTTTTAAATGGAGCCTAATTAAACAGCGGAGACGACGATGGGCTGGTGCTAGACTGGAGGCGTATGCATGCATCGATCGAAGGGGGTGCAAGTACGAATTGAAAAGGCAACATTTCGTATATAAATGCATATATAATAAATCCCTCCGATGAGTCGCTGATGGGTGTGGACCTCACTGAAAGTTGTGTTCATCAGTGGCTCAGCAGTGTGATCTCTTGTTGTAACCCGATCGATCGAGCAGGGCCATTAACGAAAACTTTATTTTAGCCAGTGATTAGCGCATTCACCTCACTTTTGTCGTTTGTATTTTGTTTTTGCCACTGGGTTTGTCCCACTTACGGGTGGATCCAAACACTGCGAATTGCCAAAAAACGAGATGAATGCATCAACTAGTGGCAAAAACAAAAATCTCCCCTTTGCCAGTGGTAGAAGAATAATGCTGACTCGTGTGGGATTTGCCATGTCCATTTCAAAATTACCCACGTCGTTTAGATGTCACCTACATGTGAGGGATCTCTGCATCTTTCTAGCATCTAAGAGAGTATTATTCGCAGATCACCATGTTATGGGTCGACATAAAGTTCTATGTGAAAAGGATATTCTTTCCTTTAGCACAACACCTCTGGTTATGGTCAATAAAAAAGAATTGACAAGATTCCACATTTCAATTCTGATCTTACTTGTTTTCACAGAAGGGAAACTTAGCTAGAGCGTCCTACAATATTATCCGGTGCGCTAGTTCTAGAAATGTTCAACGCAGCCGATTAACTGTAAAGTTCAAACACTAGACCGAGGCAGCAAATTTACATAAATACACCTGCAAAGTTTGCAGTTTTAGGGGTGTTTGGATTAATTAGGAGTATTTAATTGAAATGTTTTAGGATCTAGTTCAAATTTGAATTAAATCCCAAAACCTCTCAAAAATTAACACTCATCCAAACATGGTCCTAGACAAATGCCATTAATCTCACTGACTTATGGGACTATAGTGGAATTTCTTTGAATTTGACAGTGCTATCTATCCAATTTTCCCCAAAAATTCTAATATCCTAACCATCAAACTATGAGCCCATTTTGTATAGTAGAAATGCAGCCTCTCTCCATTGGCTTCTCGATACACACTAGCTGAGGGTGGCGCTATCTTTGTGTCGTGTGAATTTTCAGTGGCGATATATACACAAAGTCTTAAAATTAGAAAATTTGGTCATGTGCCACTGCGTCGTGTGAAATTTGGTCCAACGGATATTTCTAAAAAAATTGCGTAATTCAGTTTTCTTGGTTTTTTAAAAATCAATTGTTAGGAGTCGTTGTGAATCTATGGGTTGTTAGGAACCGTAAGTGAATTTGTTAAAATTTTTTGGGAGAAAACCAGCACTAAATTTTTGGAGAAAACCTTGGAGGGGCCTAAACGTAATTTCTTTTTTTGTGTAATTTTAGTTTTCTTACTTTTTTAAAAAATAGGTCGATAGGACCCGTTGGCGAATCTGTAGACTGCTATAAAACGTTGGTGAATCTGTGGTTTTTTTAGAAAACTGCGGATTTTGTGTAATTTCGGTTTTCTTTTTTTTAAAAAAATGGGTCGTTAGACCTGTCGGTGAATCTGTGGACTGCTATAAACCGTTGGCAAATATTTGTTTTTTTAGAAAACCATAAAGGACCTAAACGTAATTCTATTTTTCTTGAGGTCCAATACGCTAAAAACTGATTTCTTGAGACCTAAATGCAATTTTATTTTTTGGGGTCCATTCCGCTAAAAATAGCAGAGAGGACTGAACATAAACCACGGAGGACCTAAACATAATCTCATTTTTTCAGTCCTTTACGTTAAAAACCGATTGGATGACCTAAATGTAATCTCAAATTTTTAGAGGACTTTTTTGTGAAGGTGTTGATGTGGCACCCTTGGCTGTCGGCTAAATCTCAATATATATATATATATATATATATATATATATGGCAGCGTATTTGGTGTAAACCCTCTCTCTGATGCAAACATGAAAACTAGCAATCTGGGCCTCTGGATCTTCTTTGAATGGTTTAGATGCACAAAAGTGGAATTCCACTCATCCACTTATGCCAATATGCATTAACCCCCCTATAATCTGAAACAAACTCAAAGAAACAAAACGATCTCGAAACAAATTAAACGCAGGCATGTCGAACCCGTCCCTGCCTCTCCCTCACGCGCCCTCACGCCGCCACAGTCGCCAAGCCGCCCCGCCTTGTGCCAAGCCTCCCCTCACGCCCGCCGCCAGATCCTCCCACCCTCGCCACACGCCAAGCCTCCGGCGTCGTGAGCTGAAGCCCTCCCACCCGCCTTGCTGAAGAAGCCGCCAGCATGGTGTGCCTCCTCCGACGCCGCCGCATGCCAGTTAACGCCCCAACGTCCGGTGGAACCGATTCCATCATTCATGAGATCAAGAAAACTAAGTTACATTGTAGAAGCTCATTCGTGGAACGGATTCCATCCGATTCTTGAAGGCAAATGACCACGATTCTTCCTTGGCTCCTTTTCGGATGAGAAGCGCATCAAAAGTTGATTGAGGCGAACCCCGAAATTCACGTCTGAAAAAAAGGTTGGACAGTCATTAATTTGGCACTCGAGGATATCTATGTTAAGTAGTCAATAGCGGCAACCGAAATTGTGTTATTACAAGTCGAGATCTGTAGTTAGTAACATCTGGAATCTCTGAAAAGCTCCTACACTTGCGATGCGCATTGCATACAAGATGGTCCTTTCAAACACAAGTGTATACCTCAATTAGATACCTAAATGGTGCTTCTTGGAAGTATATTAACCAAATTAGTAATGCTCAAGACTTGCATCGGCCGTAGTAGTGATTGTGGCCTCAACAAATCTTTTGCGATCTTGAGGTTAGCGACATCACCGGGAGAATGAGGACATCCGGTGCCCCAAGCTCAAATGCTTGATCGGCAACTCCGTCGGAGGCTCCATTCCTTCTTGCAGCTAGGACGAGGATGCCGCTTCATAGCGTCTTGGCACGCTAATTGCTTCATAGCGGTAGCCGAGGCTTGGCAACGGCGTGGGAGGCTTAGCGGCGACTGCGACGAGGGAGAACTGGCTTGGCGGCGGCGGCGTCGGAGGAGCCGGCAGCGGCGGCGGCGTCGAAGGAGCCGGCTTTGGCGTGAGGCGTCGAAAAGCGAAGCGGCGTGGGAGGACTGGCGGCGGCGGCGTGGGAAGGCCAGCGGCTACGGCAGAACGTGGGAGGGCCATGGCAGGCTGGCGGCGTGGGAGGGCTTCGCAGCCACGGCTTGGAGGGCGGCTTGGCGGCGGCGGAGGGCGCGTGAGGAGAGGCGAGGGTTCGACGTGCCCTGCGTTTAATTTGTTTCGAGATTGTTTTGTTTCTTTGAGTTTGTTTTCAGATTATGCGGGGTTAATGCATATTGGCATAAGTGGATGAGTGGAATCCCACCTTTGTGCATCTGAACCATTCAGAGAAGATCCAGAGGCCCAGATTGCTAGTTTTCATGTTTGCATCAGAGAGAGGGTTTGCACCAAATACGCTGCCTATATATATATATATACACACACACACACACACACACACACTAGATGAGTGACCGGGGCATGTCATGCCGCGATCGTTGCTCCCCTACGCAAACAAATCGAGAAAACGTGTGAAATGTTTAAAAGGATATAAACGTAATCACACTCTTTTTTTCGCATTTATTTGTGTCCTTTCACTAAGGATCTACGATTCTGCTGAACCGAAAGGTCTTTTTCATAAAAACAACTAAAAGGATCTAAACATAATTACGTATTTTTTACATTTATCTGAGTTCTTTCATAACGGATTCACGATTTTGCTAAACTAAAAGGTTCTTTTTGTAAATGAAAGGACGGGGATGTCGCCTAGAGGGGTGAATAGGCTAATTAAAATTTAAAACTAAATCACAATGAAATTAACAGTTGAATATCTGAAATTTACTTCAGATTGTCAGAGTTGTTCGGATAGTCGGGGTAATATTAGGATAGTCCTAATGCTTATTGAATAGTCGAGGATAGGTTCGATATTAGAACCCTCCGAGAACACATGACTTCATAAAATTGATCTATACTATTTGGGGAATATTAAATACACCAAATTAAACTAGTTAACCTAGAATACTTGGAACAAGTAGAGATCTACCCAAAACTCACTAGAAAAGTAGATCGGGCAATTTCAAGATTCAAAATCAAATACTAAAGCAAGAGTAAGAAGCAAACTTGGAGCGATGATTTTTCACCGAAGTTCGGATCCTTGAGGATCCCTCGTCTTCGTTGGCGGCTCGGTCACACTTGAGCGGGTCTCTTTCAACCCTTTTCCTCCGGTGTTGCACAAATGCACTCACCGGTGCGGCTCGAGTCACACTTGAGTCGGGGTCTCTTTCAACCCTTTTCCACCCGGTGTTGCACAAATGCACTCACGGACTTCACTCGTTGATTCCTTTCCTTGCGGGCGGAATCGGCCTTCACAAACTTCCCACGGCCAACCACACAAAGCCGGTGGCTCGTGGCGACCTCCTAGCCGTCTAGGAGTCCTCAACCTCCAAGAGTAACAAATGCTCACGAAGAACAAGTTTGGATATGAAATCAAGTACTCAAACAACTCAAATCTTACTCAACACACTGCTCTTCCAACTCTCCTCAACACACACCTCTTCCAACTCTTCTCAACCCTTCTCACTAAGGGGATCACTTAGATCTAAGAGTAGAGAGGGATTTGGGGCTCAAGAATGAAGGGAATAGCACCTCAAAACAATAGGGTAAGAGCCCCCCAAAAATGAGGAAGGATGGGGCTATAAATAGAGCCCACCAAAAACTAGCCGTTTTCCTCAACGTTCGGGTCAGTTCGGACAGTCCGAACCCAAGTTCGGATAGTCCAAACGCGTCAAACTTGAAGTAACAGAGAATTCACTTCGGATAGTCCAAAAATACGTTCGGATAGTCCAAACATTCGGATACTCCGAGTTCATCTTCGGATAGTCCGAAATAGCACAGAGCAGCCCGACGAAAACGAGCATAACTTTTGATTCCGGACTTCGATTTTAGTGATTTTGGACTCTATTGAAAGCTAAGAACAAGGGATACACAACTAACAAGGTCTCACTACCCAAATATAAAAGGATAAATCCAGATTTCATAAAGAATCCAAGAGAGACCTACAATTCTCACTTTCCGGTACCACCAATACCACTCTCTCTCTAAATTTCACAAGGATGGATCATATGAGCACTTGACACATCTAAAAGTCATTCAACGTTGCATCCCTCTTAATAGTATGGCAATCCTTAGACTCAAATTAAATCAAAGATAATACAAGTCTAGAAATAGTCACTTGATGTCTTCTTTATTAATGCCGGTGCATGAAGATCTTTACCATATAATTGATGACATCTTCGCCTTGTTCAACTTGACTCGATTCACCTCATGAGACTCTCGTCCTATCAACCTTGACTTGATCATCCTCTCCGACGATCTCCACGCCATGTCGATCTTGACTTAGTGCTCAACTCTTGGTGACACCACCGTCTTGTTGACCTCGGTTTAACGGTCATCCTTCAAGATATCTTGGTCATCATGCACACACGGGACCTAATTCTTTCCTAACCACTTATGAAAACATTAGTCCCAAAAGCTCAATAGATATGAATAAATTGATATTTGTGAGCAGTTGATTACCACAAGTGTTTCATATAAAGAAGCACGATATAAATGGAAACACTTGACATAAGAAATGTTCTCTACTAAGTGCATCATGATGAATATGTAATTGATCTATATGCACTAGAGAGATAATTGCCGATATGATGAATCAATTAAATCATGGCAAGGATCACAGTCTTTACTTAAATGAAGCACATGATGGGATATACACGAATTGTACATGTGCAAATAATATTTAAAATAAGAGTAAATATGTGATCCAACTCTAGATTAAACTTCACTAAGAAAAGTGCATGAGAAGATACACAACTAAGAGATGCATGCACTAAGTCAATCTATAGCAATGTGAAGTTTAACTCTAGTTAATATATGCATACTAAAAACAAAGCACGTAATGAACTCAAATGAATATATACGCACAAATAAATATGATATGAACCAATGTGCATATATATAATCAACATGCTACTTGGAGTTCACTATGCATTTGCACAAAAGGAATGCAATAACAAATATAGAAGAGATACCAAAATTGCATACCTTAACTTTGCTTAACCATTCCACTTGATTTTCCTCTAAATAGATGAGACTAATACTCAACTTGGCAATAAACATATTAGTCTCATAGCAATATAATCAAATTAGAGGTTTGTCATTTGTTAAGCACTAAGTTAAGCATTTACACAATTATATAGATTGTCATTATATGCATTTGTCATTAATCACCAAAATAACATAAGTGCCTAGGTGCCTAGATGCACTTTCAATCTCCCCCTTTTTGGTGATTTATGACAAACCTATCACTACTACAAAAGGGGTTATATTAGACACATCATCATAGACGGTTTTGAGAAAACCGTGCGTGATGTTTTTAAACATCAAAGGCGGTTTGTAGATCAAACCGTCTCTCGATCTAATTATCACGAGGCGGTTTCAAATCTGAGGACCGTGCTGTGATGTTACTTCGAGCATATGATGACGGTTTGTATATTAAACCGAAATGCGTGATTAAATGAAATATAGCGAGCGGGTTTAGCTACAAACCTTTTGGGATGTTAGGAACAACTTCATAGGCGGTTGGTGGATAAATCGATCATGATATTTCGTCATCACGAGGCGTGTTTACCTCTGAACCGTCTGTGATCATACATTGAAATCACGACATCGCTGCGCCATACAAAAAAAATCTTGGATTATATAGATTGCATTATAATTGACAATTCTTGCATTATAGATTGCATTATATACATAAGATCATTACAAAAGCGTTATAGATTGCATTATATATAAGAAGCATTACAAAAGATCGACTAGTACTATATATACTTTAACTAAAAGCAGATCAACGCTATATAGCTAGCTAGCTTAACTTGCTACGCCTCGTCTTAAATCGTCGGAGGAAGGGAATTGGGGTCGAGTCCCGGAGTCCTCACTGCGGCCGTCGTCTCGCTCGAGCCCGCTCGATCCGGGTCATCCTCTAGCTCCCACCCATCGCGATAGCCCTCCGGCAGTCGTAGCTTACATCGGAGGAGGAGGAGGAGGCTGGGCGCTTCGGGCTGGGGAGGCGGAGGAGGTCGGGCGCCGGACGCCTCGGCCGCTGCCGGTGGAGGCGAGGCGTCGGGAGGGGCGGAGTGAGGCGAGGCGGGCGAAGGCAGCCGCGCGTGGAGATGGCTGCCGGCGTGGCGCCCATGACCATTCAGCGCATGGTCATGCCGGCGGGTATGGTTGGAGGTGGAGGTGGCGGTGGCGTCGGTGGGGTGGAAAGCTGCGGCGAGGAGTTCTTTGGTGTGTTGCTCATGGCTCTAGGGTAGTCTTGCTCTCGTTCTTTGGTATGGGCGAGCGCACGCGGTGAGATTCTTAAAAGCGGCGCACTAGCATTGGGAAGACAAGGGATCTGTTGCGCATTAATGGGGATGTGTATGGCCGGCTAGTGTTGCATTAGGCGAGCAGCGCGACGATCAAGTACCGTCGAGGAAGGCGAAGGGTCATCATTGCGGACGGTTTTAGTCAAAAACCGTCACGTGGTGATGTGACATCATGACGGTTTTGACTAAAACCGTCGAGAATTTATCCTGACGGTGCCATCTATAGACCGTCTGTGATCTATGGTGATATCATGACGGTTTTACACAAAACCGTCAATGCGAGATAATCATCGAGACATCGAGCGGTTTTATTATAAACCGTCCGAGATAACGTCTATCATGAAGAAACTCCCTTGACCGTCGTCTCTGTTTCTTTAACATTTCCTCGTAGTCTCTCGAAACTGCGCATGCGATTGAGGCGTTCATGCGTAAAGAGACCCTATATTTGGTGATTTTATTGCAGATCCTTGTGCTCTTGGTCATCCAAGGTTAGTAATTGCTTCTAATCTGAATTCCAATAGTTAAATGACGAATTGCGACTTGGGAAATGAAGGCGTGTTGTAGGGGCTGTTTGGGCAAATTAGAGCTAGCTTCAAGAATAGATGGTTTTGGTGTGGATACCCATTTATGCCTCATATGTGTAACGATGGCAAAGGTGGGTAATTATTTAGAAACGAGTGGACACCCTAGATCTAGCTTGTTGTATCCATTTATGCGTTATGACCTAAATTAGTCATTTAACTATTGTTACATATGTTGCGTAGATGGACGAAATTTGGATGTATCTTTGAGAACCGTCTCGAGCAGAGTACATTAATGGTGTCTCCGCTTTTAGAAAATTGCGAGAGGTAGATATGTCGAACAAGGGGTGGAATTTATGCCTTGTCCATCGTTGATTGCGAGAATCTCGGATGTTTGAAACCAGCCTGATTGAAGCACACTTGATTCTCTGAGGTTTCAAAGGGATATACTTGTTGGACGATCACGGTGAAAAGCGGTTGTCAGAGAGAGCAAGTAATCTTGGCATAGTGGGCGAAGTCGATGATACTCCGGATGATATCATTGTACTTTCGATGACAATCTGGATCGGATGCTACTGGGATGCGAGGAGGCTGTGATGGCGGGACTATGTAAAATTCGGAGCTTGATGGATGACTCGGAGAAACCTTTGTTCCGGGTTGCAAGTCGAGATACACAAGATTGTCGTCCGTCTTTGGAATTCTGAAATTAAAGGCAAGCAGCGGGTGGTCCGACAAGAGTTTCACAAGCATTGTTGGATGCTGTTAGCGGATATGCTTCGGAGAAGCGAGTTGCCAACAACGACCTACAAAGCCAAAAGGTTCTTTGTCCCTTGGGAATGGAAGTAGAAAGAATACATACTGTCAGAATGATTGTATCTGTCATAAGCGATGCATAAACTTGCATGTATGTCCGGTGTGCAACGCATCCGGTACAAGCGTAAAGATAGATCGGGTGATGAGGTGAAGAAAGGACCTCCACTAAGGTGGCGTGGTATCGCCTATAATTCCCGTTTGAAGTGGTTGTTTGCAAACCCAAAGAGGCCAAATTAGCCGATGGCACTTTTCGGATGGCGTAAAACGATGGAATGACTAGGCACCTGCTGATTCAACTCGATGGAGAAACATTGATAGGAGGTTTGAAGAATTACATGGCGGATCCGAGGAATATAAGGTTGGATTAGTCTGAGATGGAATGAATCCTTTCGGTAACATGAGCGGCCGTCATAGCACTTGGCTGTAAATCTCGTGTGTACAACCTTCCTCCTTGGTTGTGTATGAAGCGAAAGTACATATTGATGTCTCTACTCGCCGAAGGCCCTAAGCAACTTTGGGAGCGATATTGATGTGTACCTAGCACCATTGGTGGAAGATCTGAACACATTGTGGGCTCTGGGGGTGCGGTATGGGATGCTCACAAACGCGAGTGCTTCACTTTAGCGCCTATTGTTACGCACCATAAATGATTATCACGCCCTTGCTAACACTTTCAAGGCGAGTACAAAAGGAGCCAAAGCATGTACACCTTGCTTGGATGACACCGAGTGTGTCTTTGAATCACTCCATAAAACCGTGTACATGCGTCACCGTAGGTTCCTTGAATCACCCATACCGCAAGATGAAGAAACAATTGACGGCACAACCGAAGGCGTTTTAGCGCCAAAGGCTTTAAGTGGGTCAGACATTCATGATATGGTTAAGAAGTTGGATGTTGTGCTAGGAAGGGACATAAATCGAGGACCCGTGAGAAAAGCATGTGGAAGAAGAGATCAATATTTTGGGACCTACCTTATTGGGAGCACCTAGAAGTTGACCTTTGCATTGGCGTAATGCACGTGAGAAGAATGTCCGTGATAGCTTGATTGGTCTCTTCTTGAACATTAAGGGTAAAACAAAGGGCGGTATCAATGCGGCTTGACTTGGTTGATATGGGCATCGGACTGAGTTAGCACCGAAAAAGTGAAAAAGGCGAACATCTTTGCGAGCACGCTAGTTACACTCTGTCCAAAGAGAGAAAGGCGTGCCAATGCTTGCATGGTGTGAAAGTTCCATCCGGTTACTCGTCCAACTGAAGAGACTTGTTTCGATGAGCGATTTGAGTTTAAGCGGCATGAAGTCCCATGATTGCCATGTGCTTATGACACGAGATGCTCCTGTGGCAATTATAAGTATTTTACCGACCAAGGTTAGGGAGACAATCACAAAGGCGTGTTATTTCTTTAACACAATTGCTCGAAGGTCATCGATCTCGAAGGACTTGATGCTCTGCGGGCGAGGTGGTGATGACTCTATGTAATCTTGAGATGTATTTCCCGTCGTTTTTGATATCATGGTCCATCTCATTGTTCACCTTGTGAGGAGATAAAGATGTCTTGAACTGTGTTCCTCCGTAGCATGTACCCGTTCGAGAGGTACATGGGAATTCAAGTCAAATGACGTCTGGTCGATCTCGAACGGAGGGTAGCATTATTGAAGGTTATGCAACAGAAGAGGTCGTCGAATTCTCGTGGATTACATGGCTCGGTCGAACGATAGGTGTGCCTCGATCCGCCATGAGGAAGGCTCGAGGGCATCGGGACCATCGGAAGAAAGCAATCACGCTGATCGTTTGCACGTGCAAAAGCCCATTTCACAGTTCTGCAACACATGGCTATTGTGGCCCCTTATATCGACAAGCACAAGAATTGGCCCGGCAAGAGAATCCGACGCTACGAATCTTGGATCATCAAACGACATAACCTTCACTTCAGCAGATGGTTCAAGGGCGGCGACCCATTTCGGTGAGGCGACGACATGGTTGGCGAAAGGGCCAACTTTACGGTTGTAACATGGAAATGATATGACTTAAATGGGTACACATTTTACGAGAGATCGGGACATGAAGAGCACAAACCCGAACAGCGGTGTTCGCGATCGATGCATAATACATTTGGATCGATGAGGAGCTCGTATTATGGGTTCATTGAGGAAATTTGGGAGCTCGACTATGTGCTATTCAAGATCCCTTATTTCGTGCCGTTGGGTTAACCTCTGACCACGTCAAGGTTGACAAGTATGGCGTCTGGCTGTGGACCTCGAGCGTCTCGGATACAAAGAGGAACCATTCGTTCTCGCCAACCAAGTTGTTCAAGTCTTCTATGTAACCGACCGTCCAACAAGCGGCGACATGTCGTTCTTCAAGGAAAAAGGAGAATTGTCGAGTCGAGAATGTGGTGGATGAGGAAGAATACAATCGGTTCGATGAGTTGCCTCCTATTGGTGCAGGCGTAACAATCCGGGAAGACCAACTTTGAGGAAGCTAGCTACATGCGTGTTGATCATCACGAAGGGCTAATTTTGATTAAAATTAAGCGGTGTATCTGAGACATGTATTAATTAATGGGATGTATTGATTAAAATTGAGCAACTCTATATATATGGCCATGTATGAATTCTTGAGATGTATTCATGAGTAAAATAATCGAGGTTTACTCATTGAAAACTTCGGGTTTGATATTATCTCTCTGCTTTAGCTGAAAACTCCGGTTCGGATGCCTTGGCGAAAATCGACAATCACACACGAAATCTGAAAGATCGAGGTGGGAGCGATTTTCCCAGACGGTTTAATCTCTGAACCGTCTAGGAAAACCAGCTTTTCCAGACGGTTCAGTCCTGCAACTGTCTGGAATGGTCTTCCCGCGCCACTCAATAAATCCCGCGCCCTGCCATTTCACCAAGTCCCGCGCACACTTAGTATATTGCAACCCTAGCTCCCTCGGCGACGCCCTCCCCGTTGGCCCCCTCCACCCATCGTGGCGCCCTCTCGTCGGCCCCTCCCCTCGTCGGCGCCCTCCCCGTCGGCGCCCCCCCTCTTCAGCGCCCTCCTCGTCGGCCCCCTCCCTCATCGGCGCCCTCCTCGTCGGCCCCCTCCCCTCGTCGGCGCCTCCTCGTCGGCCCCTCCCCGTCGGTGGTGCCCTCCTCGTCGGCGCCCTCCTCATCGGCGCCCTCCTCTTCGCCCTCCTCCTCGTCGGCGCCCTCCACCGTCGTGGCGCCTCCCCGTCGTGGCCTCCCCTCGATCGGTGAGTACTTTCAATTCGGTTCCACTTGATTCTTCTTGGTGAGATCTTGGTGTTGCTCTGTGAAGAAATTAGGGTTACTACATGAATCGACTATTAATGAAGTGACTTAAGCCTTGAGCGCCGGACATGTATGAAATTATTGATTTAGCTAGTGGTGCATATTTCTATTATCTTTGTGATGATGATTTAGTTGAATGAGGCAATTAATCATGGTTAGTTAGTGATTATCCTCTCGTGATTCACCTTTGATTTAGATTATTGTGTCTAAAACTTCAACTTGGCTTTTGTTCTTTCTTTGTATAAGTGATATACTATCCTAGCTATTTTATGTCCCGATTATGTGACTTGATTTGATTTGGAATCCTTTGGTTTGTCATCTCTGTCTTGGAGAAACTGTTGCTATCCTGTTGTTTGAGTAGTTTTACATAATCCATAGTTGAGTTCTAGTGAATCAAACTTCTAAGCGGTGCTGAATTACGTAGAACCACTAATTTCAGATTAGTAAAACACAGTGATATATTGCTGAATTTTGGTGTTGGAGGCTTCTTTGAAGCAACCCATCAAGACTTTAAATCTGAGAGCAACACTTGTAAACCAAACATGAGTAGTACCATTGTTTTGGTTAACTCCTTTATTATCCATCTTTGGATGTCTGTTTATATGTGTTCGATCATATCATGAATCTATGTGCTTATAAGCTTATACTGTTGAATTCATGATCATTTCATATGTTACGGACATTGAGGATAAGTTGTGCTTACTAATACTGGATTAAGTCTATGTTTCATTATGAACACATCTTGCACTATTTTCAACAATCCATGGTTTTACCAAACTCCTTTGAAACCATGTCAAGGCTTAAGTTATTGAATTGATTAGTCTACCCCATTTGTGAGTGTGGTGAAGATCCTTATCGTCATCCAAACCCTAAAATCGAGAGAGCACAACAAAATTTATTCCTCTCGTTGAGGTAAAATATATGCATAATTCATGTTGGTTATATATGGGCAAATATGTGGTGCAAACCACCCTTAGGTGAAAACTCATTTGAAAACCAGCCTTTCAAGTTGCGAAAAAATTCTCAAAAATTACCATATATGCGGAGGTGAGCTTCTACAATCCCGCAACTTTTGAAGATGAGTCCATCTTCAAATGCGGGATTTGCACCACCATATTGAAGCCAGTACGATATATATAAAAATATGCTATATAAATATAGAAGTAATAATGAATAAAATCTTGCTCTTATACTGCATCTTTTCCAACAAGATGGCATCCAACGTACCACCGATGGGATCGATGATGCCCAGCGTACCACCGATGGGATCGATGATGATGCGCATAAAGGAACAAGCGGTAGCGATGCAAGAGGGCTTAGTAAAAGGCCTCAAGCGATACACCATCACGGGCGGTCGATCCGCTGCGTGATGGGGCCTACCGCTCCTCCGAAGGTGTTGCGACTTTCGGACCATGTGTGGGATCGTTGGGCGTGAGCGGGTCCCCATCACCTATCCATCATGGAAAGCGGCGCGAGATGAGGCGCAATAACTGGTGCGAAATATTGGCGTCATTCGGGTTCCACAAGATGCCAAGCTCTGCACTCTGACAGTGCGCCTTGCTAGTGGCGGGAAAGGCGTGGAAGAACTTCAAGAGCGTCCTTGTTGCTAATTTCGTCAATAAGGAAATAACTCCGTTCCAAATACGGGTTCATCTCACGAGGGCGTTTGGAACCAATTTGTTCGATTGAAGGCAGCGGAAGAGTTCATGGAACAAAGCGCGGCTCACAAGGCGATTCGATCACGTAACACACACCCACACGCACTCGGCTCAAGCGGGTACAGCGGGTAAGATGGCGCAATGGATGAGGGAGGACAACGAGGCTGTCGAGCGAAGTCACGCGCCATTTGCCTCGATCGTTGACCCGCGTGCTCGGCGGGTAAGGCGAGGTCACGGCACACCGGTATTGTGTCCTTTGCAAACCTGGCGATGAGGCGGTGTCCCAGCGCCTAATATCGTTGAGCACGGAATCTTCCAGGGGCTCTTTCACTTGAGCAGAGAGAAAGACATACTCTCCACGGCCTTGGGAAACAAGGAGCACCGGGTCGCACGAGAGGCCTAGGTGTTTTCGTTCCACTGAAATTGGGATTCCTAGAGGACTCGACCCGTCTGAGAGTAGGAAGAGAAGCAAAGGCGAGCATGAGGAAGAACTAGTAGCCTTCATTGAGGAAAGGGTTGAGGAAAGGCTTAGAGCGCAATTCGATAGTCGACTCTGAAGCCTTGAGGCAAGGTTCGAGCAAAGGGTGGCATTTGAGGCAAAGCGAGGACGGCGGTGATAACCCAAGAAGCACAAGTGCGAGTCACCCCAACCAACCTTGAAAGCGATTCGCGTCCTCCCATGCCGTGCAATGCGCAAGTGAGGCTTGCTAGCAGGCTGTGTTCCCTTGCGGTAGCAGGGACAAGCGCATCCATCCGGTGCGGGGGCATTAGTGCACGGTCATGTTTTACACCCGGGCTATGCGAAGGTACAGGTCGATGGTGTACACGAAATGTTCAAGGCCGTCACACTCGAATTCCCCCCGAACGACGAGATCGTCACACTAGGGGATGCCATCGGCTGTTCATCGATGGCCCAAGAAGGACATCTCCTTCGCCTTTGCCAAGGAGCACCCAAGGTACAAGCATCCCAAAGGCACCATATAATGTGCGGAGCTACCAACACTACGAGCCATGCCATGCAACGAACAAACCCGCCAAATCGGCTATCGTGTCCCGTCCCGCGCAGACCATTACTACTGTTAGGGCCCAATCATCTCTGTTGCGAACGAACCTTGGTTGCAAGGCCACCCAGGGGCAAGGGCAAATGGAAATGTACCCGTCAGCTCAGGACTATCCGCTTGCCCCATTAGTGCGGCAATTCGAGGTGGGCCAACCATTTGTACCGTAAGAGCGCAAGGAGGCGCTTTCATTAGCTGCGTTAGATTGCAAAATTGGTACCTAAAACAAGCTAACAAGCCGGGCTGCACAACGGGTAACGAGTATCTCCGTGACCTTCCATGAGGAGTATTTCTTGCACCGGTCTTTAGATGGCGTCTTCGTGGTCGGCTTCGCCGATATTTTCGATCTATACAACCTCAAAGCGCTCGACGCCTCACTCCTAAGATCTTTGGACAATGTAAGTGTGTGCAATCACATCTCTACAATTCTCACGCATCGATAAATATCATATATATCGTCCTTGATTTTGTATATGTAGACACATGATCCACGAAGCAATAGCAAGGGAAGAATCGGTGGGTTTCACGACCCACACATAATGTCCAAGCAAACCATTGATGAAAATAAACAATTTGTCTCTGATGCGTGGAAAAAGTAATGCATACTTATTCCAACAAAAATTCATACTTGTACCCTACAACCGGGGTAAGTGCTTCGTCCGGATGCTATATATACACGTTGATTTCTACTATATATCTCACCTCGAAGTTAGGTTCAGTGACCATGACGACATACTTGTGTAGGTTTCACTGGGTTCTACTCATAATTATACCGAGAGCGTAACCGAGTAATTTATCTTGATTCAAAAAGGCGGCACCCACGATTTGAAGCCTATCGAGATTTGCTCGACCGTCGTTCGGTGTCTACAAATCGATGGGAGGGCCACACAAGATGGGTCCAGCCAATCTAAAGCATATTTTTAACTTTCCAGATATCGCTAGTATGCAATAATCCTTCACACTCCATTATAATAATACCTTGAACTAATCAAACTATTATGTTTTGGCGGTGCCACCGTGACCAAAAGGCCAGCGACCTATGTGGTTTCTATGCTTGCCACAACATGGCACTCCTCCTTGGTGCCAAGCAGACCAATGTTATCTGGTCTGCCAATCTTGCAACAAATGTCTCACCACTTATTAATTTATATACACACGGGACTTTACTTTTCTCATTGTGAGGCTTGGCAATGCTAAATCTACATTGGAGCAGTGACCTTCAAGGTATTCGAGGCGACTTTGTAGCTTCATTGCGTGAGGTCCTAAATTCAAATGGCGAGATGCTACTCGGGGCTTAACGAATTAGAGTTGTGAATTTGTTACTTAATCGTACATTATATTTGTGAACCTTGTGATGTGAATTTGTCATTTCTCTACTTCAAACTAATTAAATGCGAACATATGTCGGTTGATTTCTGCAATGGATGAGCTTTAATAATGCGATGCGAGTACATTGATTCATGAAATGGATCTTATTTGTTTGTTGTGTGACATGTGATTGGAGTACATTTTCTAAATCTATGTCATAATAATTAATATGCTTGTTATCTTTGTATCGCTCTTTTGTTTGAGGGCATGGCTAGCAAAACTGAGGCTAGCCAATATATTGAATTTCAATACAAAATCAAAATTAACATCACGCAGACGGTTATAACCAAGAAAATGCGTGATATATTAAACTTCACGCACGGGTTGG
Organism: Guadua angustifolia; assembly: GCA_036346375.1. Taxonomy (NCBI): domain Eukaryota; kingdom Viridiplantae; phylum Streptophyta; class Magnoliopsida; order Poales; family Poaceae; genus Guadua; species Guadua angustifolia. The sequence goes on along the minus strand of CM070514.1, from coordinate 6,856,172 downwards.
TAACTAAAACCGTGCGAGATGACAGAACATCCGAGCGGTTAGTAACTAGAACCGTCGGAGATGTCGAAACATCACGGGCGGTTATTACTTCAAACCAAATGCGAGATGACAAAATATCACAGACGGTTTGTAAATAACACCGTCTGAGATGACAAAATATCACAGACGGTTTGTAAATGAAACCGTCTACGATTATCATTTTCACAGACGGTTGAAAAACCGTCTGCAATGATTCTTCGCATCACTGACACTTGCTTACAGACGGGTCGCAAAACCGTCTGTGATGGGGTTTACGAACCGTTTGTGATCAACTGTTCTGTAGTAGTGTATTATCAATTGCACCAAATGACAATATTAAGATATTTAGCATTAAAACAAGCATGAAGAAACAATAAGATATCATACTTACAAATTATCCCTTTTTGTCAATCGATTAGGGGACAATTGATAAAACCATAAATTCTCCCCTTTTGTCATTAATCCCAAAAAGGTGCTTAATAGATCCTTATTGTTCATTCAATAAAGTCTGTTCTCCCCTTGATTGCACACTCAATAAAAAGATCAGAGAGAACAAAATAAAAATAAGGAGCTAAGAATAGGGCAATGATATTAAGCTCCCCTAAATCTAGGCAAGATACCAATTATATCCAAGATTTAGGTAATATATGTTTCTAATTATACCAATTTAAAATAGTCATGATTCACAGGATATAAGTGATGCTTAAACATGACACATGAATATGATTTCACATGAAGAAGATCTATTCTTTAAACATCAAGATCATATAGAGAAGATTACACAAAAGGAATTGCTTATATGATCACAAGATGTATATAAGATCATGAATCAAGATTGTATAAGTAAAGTGTGCTTTCATGATCAAGAATTTCACAAGCTTATCAAGAGCATACCTCTTTGCAATGTGTCACCCATTTATACCTTTTAATTCTTGATAATGGCAAATGCAAGTTAGATGATACTTCAAAACAATTTAGGATTAGAGGACACCTCTCGAAAGATACCAATTAATGATACCAATTGAAAGATACAACACCTTTTAGAATGACACAATTTAGCATAATAGTGTGCAAAGACATTATTGAATATGGTCAAAAAAACGTCCCTTTGTCGATTCTTGTCCACGTGATGTTCGAATCGGTCATGATCACCGTGTTCGCTTTAGATCCCTCGGACTATGGAGCTCTCTCCATTTCCTTCATCCACCGTCGAAGATGACCCTTTTCCATTACCTTGAACATCAATAGACAAGCACACGATTTCCTCGAGCAAATATCTTTCAACTTGACCCAAGTTAGTTTGATAATGTCTAAGTATAACATGCACGATATAGATGATAAGCATGATAATACTACTTGCACGCGATTTTAAAAAATTCAATTAGATACCAATTGAAGATTTCATTATACCAATTTACAATAAAAATATTTGAAACTCATTCAAATTTAATCTTGACATCCACTTGTAAGAGAGACAATAGATAAAACACATTCAAACCCACTCTTGAACTTACAAGGGAAATTTTCTCTTTTCCATAATAAACTCCGAGTTATGCAAGAGAGGAAACATTTTGAGGCTAAGATACAATTAAATCCAATTTCCAAAAGAATTTAGCGAAAAGATGCACTTTCATTAGAATGAAAACTTAAATAAATATGCTCCACTTTGAAGCTTGGAGCAATGAATAAGTTCACTTAGTTTTTCATCTTGAAAGGCTTGCCAAGATTCCAATTTAAAACTTTTAAAATCTCAAAAGATGTAAATAGCAGCACAAAATTTATTATAGCTTTTAAACCATTACTCAAATGAAAAAATCATCAACGTGGAAAAGATTCGTCTCGAAATTTCTTCGAGGGCTATGAAGACCGAACATTCATTTAAGCAAAGGAAAACCCGAAAACTTGAAAATAGTGAATACTGAACCGAAGGTTTCGGAAAAGAAATCTCGCTTTGAAATGGTCCGAGGATGAAAACAACAGCAAATGAGCTCCCAAATAATTTTAGATGAATCATGGAGCAATGAATTAAGTTACCTTAGTTTTCATCACAAGGAAATACTCAAATCATCTTAAAGGTAGGCAAGATTTCAAAAATGCAATGTGCTGAAAAATTTAGTTTTGACATTCCATTTAAGATTTTTGACAGGGCTGGAAGAAGGTTCAAACAAGGTTCATAAATTCTGAAAAAATTAGACAATGAAGTCCAACTATAGAGGATCAAAATATGTCATAAGACTTTCCTCTGATTATGAACCCATTTGAAGAAACAACAATCACAAAACAGCCCCACAATCAACCTAAACCTCGGAATGTCCGAGCTTTACCTCGGAATGTCCGAGTAGACCCTCTCTGTTGGAACTAAAAAATTTCCATTCGGAATGTCCGAATAAATCTTCGGAGTATCCGAGTATTTCGGACTGTCCGAATGCATTTTCGGACTGTCCGAGCTCCAACTGAGCATTTTGAAATTGGGTCAAATCTTGATCAAATGAAGTCCAATAGTGATAAGATTTTGTAGAAATGATCCATGGATATCCAAGAGACTTCTCCAAAAAGAATTTCTCAAATATCACCCTCCATTCAAAAATTAGGCCAATAGAAGTATTGGAGGTTTGATTTTGACACAAAGTCAAAATAAGTCAACATTTTTGCAAATGAGTTCAAATAAATTTGAAAATATTCAGATATGAACTCCATATGCAAGAGAAGGTTTTCCACCACTATATGTCAATTAAAGATCAATTTAATACAATGTCATAACCAAAAGGAGATCCTTTTTCAAACATACAAAACTTGATTAAACAAGCTCCAAAAGGATTATAAGGTAAATCATGGAGCTAATATATTTAAATATACTCAAGTTTTTTTTCGAGAAAGTCTTCCACCTTGAAACCAATTTAAAGATATGAAAACCACAAAGATATCAATGAACTAGAATTTGATTATCGATTTTGACATTACATTTAGGCTTCAAAAGATAGCTGAAAAACTACTCAAATGAGGACTAAAAATATGATAAAATTTAACATAGCAGACCAACTACTGAGGATCAATTCTTACAAAGGTGGTCCCCTCAAATTATGATTTAATTTGGAGATACAAAAATCACAAATCAGCTCAAAAACATGCAAAAGTCTGAATTTTTAGCCTTTTGATCAAAGAGAGAAAAAGCCATAACTTTTTCAAATGAAGTTGAAATTATTTGAAATTATGCAGAAACATACTTTAGACTCATAAGAAACTTTTCCAAGAAAATTTTTCCAAAAAGGAGTCTCCAATCAAAAGATATGCCAAATTTTGCTTTGTAGATATGATTTTCAATCAAAGAGAAGAAAAGTCAAAACTTTTTCAAATAAAATCAAAATGATTTGAAAATTTCCAGAAATGAACTTTGAACTATTTAGAAGGTTTATCAAAAATAATTTCCTCAAAAGGAATTTTTTTCAAAAGATATGGCAGATTGCACTTTGTAGGCAAAAAGAAGTTCAATTTGCAAAAACTCAAATGCAATCCAATTTGGATTTCATGGAGATTTGAACTTTCATGGATTTGTATAAGTTAGAAATACTATTTCAAGCCAAGAAGTACAAAGAAACCCATCTCAAATATCAAAACCCACAATATGCAAGAATGGGTCATTTTGGGTCAATGAAGAATTTTGGCCAAATTCAAATAGATATAACTTTTGAACGGATGGTCATTTGGAAAAACTTTGAACTAAATAAATGCTTGAAATGACCAACCCTACGAGTTTTGTATTGACCACTTTTTCAAAAACTCAATAGATTTTAACTTATGAAAATATTTCATTTAATCCAAAAATCAAGATCCTATAAGATCCATTTGAGGCCAAATTTGCTATTTTGTTTCTAAAATAGAAATTTTTACTCGAAAACATTGTAAAACATTTGAAATACATATTTGAGAACTTTTATAAATATTTTCACAAATATTGGCCATTTAAACAATATTTTTGACTTTTGACCAAAGAGGCTCATATGAAGCAAATGTATGCATATGATTTTCAATATTAATCCAAAAAGTATCAAACGAAGCAAATGAGAAGATATTTGATTGGAATTAGTATGTATGAGTTTGAAGTACTATTTTGAACCAAGATATGGCAAAGAATCCGGTTCAAACGGAGAAACTCACAAAGTGCAATAATATGACCATTATGGGTCAATTATAGTTTTTCGATGAGTTTCAAAATCAAATAACCTTTGATAGATTGGTCTTTTGAAAATCTTTTGAATACGAGAATTGTTAAGAATGACCAACTCTATGTTTTTCGTTTTGGAGCTATATTCAAAATCATTTTATAATTTATTCTATGACAATTATAAATTTAAAGCCAAAATAAGATACTAGTAACTAGTTTTTGGGCTAAATGTAACACCCCGGCGCCACTGCACCGCGAATGCTACCAAAAGACCCTAAACCTCATACCTCTACAAAGAAAATTGAACCAACCTTGGAACTCCCCAAACCAGATTAAAACTAAGTCACCGAAATTTAGAAAATTTCGGCATGACCTCTCTAGAAAACAGGACATCCACTCGTGCAGACGTAAAACAAATGCGAGAGGATATTATTCTAGCAGGGTCCTTAGTTAACCAATCACAAAACCAATAGGATTTAATAAACTCCACCACGGCGCATAACACATTACAATCTTATTAGATACATCAAGATGAATGAATCGGTTAAGCAATTCTTTGGAGGCAAGCCCGTGTCGTGTTATTACTCCCAACCCAACGGACCACTTCAAAGTACCTAAAACAAGAAAACAAACAAGCGTGAGTCCAAGACTCAAAGAAAGCGCAATCAGGCATAAAAATAATGAACTCGGCTAGAATATAAATGCTACAAGACATAAAGTAAAAGTTTATTTAATTGATATCCAGTAAATAAAAGCAGCTTTGAATTCATATACAACCAAACATAAGAGCACAACTACTTCATCTTTTGACATAACCATTACTTAATTGAAATCATCCAAGAAAAGCGATAAATATCCCCATTTACCACATACAACTCGGAAGCGTAACTAAACCATACTCACGCCTCAATAATCGCTCCGTGATGAGTCCACTAAATCCTCAACTTGTCATTTCCTTCCCATCAATTAACATTTACCAATTGCAACACACAATGCAATGCTTTTATGCTCTCATCCCTTTTCTCATGAATCAAAACAATGAATGCACCATGCATGCTCATAATGCACATTGTCATAGCGATATCAGTATGGTGAGTGCACACCCGTCGGTGTGCACCTCAATCCCACCCATCCGTGGCGGGGCCTACTCTTCTTGACCGCTCCCATTCACCTCGATGAATGGGACTACGATAGGACTTTTGTGCTCACTACGGTGAGCACGAGGTTCAACATCAACATGGGACGCCTCGTCCATCATGAATGCAATTATGCAATTGACGTGAATGCATTTCATCCTCATTCATTTTCACCACACATAGCCATAACCAATATAGAAGTACCAATTAACACTATTTCCCCAATGTGATTCATTCGAGAGTAAATAAAGTCATGAATAAAATTCAGGAAAGGCATCACATAATTTCTATAAAGTAGATTAAATTCTGAGATATGAACTAGGTGATTATAGTGCAAGCTTGTCCCTACACTTGCATCAACATAACCATACTCGTTCGTACAATTTCGTAAAACAACGCATAATAAATGGGAATTGAATAACTTACTTACCAATTTGCTAACATTCATCCATCCTCATCACCATACTAAAAACTTCTAGACATGCTAATAAACATAATCACTTCATTAGAATTTTTCATAATCTTATCGCAAACAAAGATTTAACATCCTAACAACGCTCTAGGAGTTGCACTTGCCTTTTTAGCCGACGGGAATGGAGTGGCATGCAATTGAGGCCACTCCGACGTAACCTTCCTGCAAATAAATAGTATTCATCCAACTTAAATTTATGCACACTTGGTACAAGCGACAAAAGGAATAAACTCTTTTGCATTTACTCCACTCTTCACCGCCATGTTCACAAATGTTTGGCCATCAATGCAACAAACATAAAATTAAATCGAAGTTGAGCATTTCTAATCCCTTCAGTCCTAGAGTGCGATCAATTTGCTAGCTAGGATCCATGCCTAGAAAACAGATTCCTCACACAAATCACTTTGCATGTAAATAAACTCAACCATCATCCATTAATAAGCTACACGCTTGCAACTTGAGTTTATAAAAGTCGTAGTATGTTGTGTACTTTATCCCCCATTAGCGATAAATAAAAGTCAATCATATTCATTGAAAGCATAACATCACAAAGAAACTAGAGGATCTTCTAAGAGACTAAAGGCGATCCTAGTTCATGCCTAGAAGATCCACGCCTGCTAAGTCTTGACGATCAATAACAAACACGTATAAATACCCATGTATACCGGTTGAGCACCTAGAACTATGCAAGTTGAATCAAGGCATAAATATCACAATGAAATACATAATAACATTCTAGGCTACATATATGCGAGCACAAATCATAGAGATCAATTTTCAACTCATACCAATTTAATCAACAAATAGGATCCCATCCACAACCCCATAATAACTATAGAATGATGAGGTTGAAACGAGACATTCACGCAGACACGACATTAGCGGGACACAAATATTCATTCAATTTCTCCGCACACATCTAATCGCACATCTTGCTAGTTCTACTCTTATTGGTCGAACATGCATCATCCACATTTTCTAAGGACATTTAAAACCAATGCATTTGGATAGTTCTTACATTATCGCCGAGAGCATCTTGCAATCTTCAAATTGGGTGCACACAAATGAAGAACAAAGCTAATTTACATGATAATATTCAAAGGTTGATTCCGAACATCTATATATACATATGCCTCATAATCTCGGTGCATAGACAATTTGGACCTTATACCATGTAAGCACAAAAGAATATAGAACACAAGACAAAAGGAAGCAACCATACCAATATGAATATGCTTATGAAGCACTAAGTTTAGCTCATATGGTGACTCACAGATCATTACTCAAACCACGGTGTAATACCATGCAATAAGTCTTCTAAGCATTTCAACAAACATTTGGCTTTGCACCCTAGAAACCCAACATCTCAATGCATTCTAGGCTTGAGATCTCACCACCGAAGACAAGAGGGAGAGCACCGATGTTCTTGATCTTTTCTTAGAATCTGCTGGGTCGCTCCAGTGCTTGACGTACCGTTTTGTTGGAGGATGCCTGGGAGGCGGCGACGGCCGAGAGAGGCGCTGGAGACCGGCCAGTGGCGTCAAGGGCGTGGCGGCGCGGGGCGGGCTGAAAGGGAGGCCGAGAGCAGGCAGGAGGGCGCCGGCTGCAACCTGCCCGGCGTGAGGCGGTGAAGATATGGCCGGGAAGGCCGAGCGCTGGCGCAGAGCCTTGGGAGGAGCGGTGGTCGGCCGAGAATCTGGTAGCCGAGCTCACGAGCAGGGCCTGGAGGTCAGGCGAGGGGCCTGTGAGGCCGCCTGATGGCGGTCAGACTTGGGACTGTGCCAGGCCGGCGGGAGGAGGGGCTCGGTGAGATATTTTTGGGGGAAAAAGCGATAGCCACTTGTCTAGAAGATAAGGTGAGGGAGACAAAATATAAACAACTAGGGAGGAAAGAAAAAAAACAATTGCAGATACACTCTCCCCTCAAAAGAATTCACCCTCGAATTTGGAACACCTCAATACTTACCCATAAGAGCAACAAAAAACACCAAAAAAAAAACGAATTGCAAAATCAAAAAGCCCAAAAAGAACAAGCCGGGTACTTCTCACGCAAGAGACAACTCCACAACTTAAACCACGGCTCTTGCCAATTAAAAGGAGCAAGCAACTGAACTCCAATCATCCATCAACAATTCAACACTCACTCTAACTCCTCAACTCGCATGGTACAAAACTTGGAAGCTAGGTCTTTCTCAAAGACCAACACTAATCTAACAGCTCAAACAACTCTTCTTTAACGCCTCATTACACAACCTCTAATCAACCAACGATTCTTCCCGGAAGATCATAATACTAACTCCCAAACTCAATTTCTCATTTCTCTAGTCAATTTCACTCACCCAACTAAATCACCTCTCTAAGACTCCATACCACAGATCAACCAACTCGTGATAACAGGAAAAACATGAATCACAACACTCTATTAAGCATCCGACCAAATATCGTCAAAACACCCAAGCTATCCAATTAGACAAGTTGGGTTCTAAACTTGGATCCTTACGAACCAAGAAAGCACTAATTCCCATCTTTCCCCATTGATTTACCTTTATAACCAATTATCCAATTCTCGAGTATAACACTATCTCCAACCACCTATATATTTAAGGTTCCACACCGAATTCCCGGGAATCAAAACACGAATCTTATCCTTTGAGCGGCTACCCTTGGATCAAAAGGGTCATGACCAACCTTACTATTGCCACGATTAGCCCCAACAGGGCACAAATCCTATTTCCTCACAATACAATATCATACTTGACATTCTTTCATACTTGTCTCGAGCAAGGAGACAACCTTGAAAAAGAAAGATTCATAACTGATCCCGCCATTTCTGACTAACCCACATTGAATCCAACCCACTAGACCAAGGGTTCGAACATACTTAAAAAAAAATAATGCATTTATCGACCAATTCCACCGTCCAACAACAAAATTAATCTCATACAACCGTGGGACAACGGAATCCGACAACCCTCCACCAAGGTTTAGACCAAGCCTGGAACACCATTCATTACTCCCTACTCTGAATCCATTTACTATCCACGCCTAACCCAGGCTAGAATTTAGGATTACCACTAACCCCCGCTTAATTTTCCTTCCAAGAAGATCTCACCTTACAACCATCCCCCGACAAATAATTCCAAGGAGTATAATCTTCTATTATACTACACCAAAAACTCATGACTCAATATTTCCTTGTGTCACACTAGAGAACAAAGAAAATTCTCGATTAAGCAACAAGCTAATCACTTTCCTCAACTTGAAACCAATGCTATAGAATTAGTGATCGAGAATCTCAACTTAGAAGAGAAACACCGCATAACTCTTTTTCAAAAGCGGTTTCACGAACTAAGGAAAACTGCTTTCTCCTTACTACAAAATTCATTTCCAACACCTTGGGATCCAAGGTGCACAACTTCACATCAAAGAAACACACGAATGGGAGACAACACATCCCGAGACTTTTATCACACCACAACCAACACTTGCCTCCAAAGAGAGGAAAATTTTCGTTTTCTAACTGAAAACCACTTTTAACATACAACTAAAGATTTCATCTTTTAGACCATTCCCAAAGATCATTCCCATTCAAGAACTTCCAACATTTTCCATACCTCTACTTATTTCCTTCATTTAGTAAGTCCCCAAACTACCATCACATCAAGTCATGATTAAGCATTCTTTCTTCCTCATCCTCATTCATCCACTAACTTCAAGAACTTGGCAAAAGCATAGCGGTTCTAGAAATTCTCCATTGCACACCAACAGAGCGCTTTAACAAAGGCATACACCCAACAGACATTACATGACAATCCTATTCCACATATTTTAATCATACATCCAACCTTTCACCTAAATACATCACCCTCGGCGAAGTTACCACCAACGTTAACCAATTCTTCCCCATGGTACTCATCACGAAGGTAGCTATAACTTCAACCATAATCAACCTACCAAATCAAAGTCCACTTCATAAACTACATTCAAGTTTTTCCTTCTCAAGAAATTTTCAGCGGGTTTATAAATGCGCCATCCATACTTCCGATTGTTAGCAATACGATCAACCACTAGATCAAACCATTTAGGTCTCCCTCAATAAACGATGTCTCCTCAAGACATACTCTTAATTGCTGACCTAAAGCGATCATTCACTAAAGGTAAAAACTATACCTGAGTCAACCATTCTATAGGCCCTCATTCCTTATGTACAACATTGAACAAGTCATTCTATCGACTCACACTCTTAAATGGTCCATAACAACAGACCAACCATTTCCAATACTTTACACCAACATACTCCGATTACTTTTCACCATCCTTTTTTTTCTATAGTAGGTTCATCAAGCAGATCATTCTAAACCTTGGCAATCGTTATCGATTGCTAGCCTTACAGAACACGATTCCATTCTTCCAATTAATTCCATGACTCATAGCGACAAGCATAAGACTCTAATCAATCCTTCACTCTTTAGACCACATGCCAACTCGAGTAAAATTCTCCAACAACACATCATATTAGTTTGAACTTAATCAACCATCACATGTACTTTGACCCAATCGAGAGTTACCTCATCGCCATGTTCTAACTATGCATCAACACTTAACCTTTTTAATCTCTCGTTGGTCACCTACCCTTGAATTAACAAGGTATGACACCCACCTTTAAGTAAATACCAGCTTTGAAGCGCGAATAAACACGATTCATCATTTTCCTTTCCAGAAAACCAAACCTTAAAGCACAAAGGAGCTCGACTCTCAAAAATTAATTGGATGACAAAACCCAAACTTGGTCTCGCAAAAGATCTCCAATTTAAATGTCAAGCTCCAAACTTCCACGAAGGACGAGGGTTACAAGAACAGCCTCTCAACAAAGAAAAATGACGAGATCAAATAACTCAACTAAGGCGGGCACAAAACATCAATAACTCCTTTAAACTCGGAGAAGGACGAACACCCGACTAAATCAATAACCTTCTCCACAAAACAACCAATGCCAACCAACAAAAACTGAGCGTCAAAACTAGAATAGCAACCAGAAGAGACGCAACACTAAACTCTTGTTCTTTGTCTTAAACCAAAGAAGGCAAAACCAAAACAATCGACACCACCAACTATGTGACTAAGACAAACAGGACAAACACCCTCCCCATGGGAGGTTCTTCGTCCTCCGGTGGTGGCTAGAGACAACCACACCGCTAATCCACAACCTTCACCACGGTTATCAATACTCGACCGAACCCTTTTGGCACAAATTACTCATAAGCATAACAATACACCTCATCATCGTTAAATCTCAAATAAAGCATTGTAGAGTAGCATAATAATTGCCCAACCCATCCTCATGCATCGAGTGTGTCAAGTTTTAAATTAATTAACCAATCTACCTCAAGTTTTTTTTAAATTATTGCCGTGAGGTCACACTTTAAAAGTTAATCCTAAACCATGTTTCTAATTTCACACAAACAAAATTTTAGTTTACTCTAAAGTAATTTGCTAAAACCATGTACCACGGACCAAACCGCTCACGATACCAAGCTGTAACACCGGGCTACCTTTGCACATGCAAAGCTACCAAAAGACCCTAAACCTCATACCTCTACAAAGAAAATTGAACCAACCTTGGAACTCCCCAAACCAGATTAAAACTAAGTCACCGAAATTTAGAAAATTTCAGCATGACCTCTCTAGAAAACAGGACATCCACTCAGCAGACAGAAAACAAATGCAGTAGGATATTATTCTAGCAGGTCCTTAGTTAACCAATCACAAAACCAATAGGATTTAATAAACTCCACCACGGCGCATAACACATTACAATCTTATTAGATACATCAAGACTGAATGAATCGGTTAAACGAATTGCTGGAGGCCAAGCCGTGCGTGTTACTACTCCCAACCCAACGGACCGACTTCAAAGTACCTAAAACAAGAAAACAAACAAGCGTGAGTCCAAGACTCGACAAAAGCGCAATCGAGCATAAAAATAATGAACTCGGCTAGAATATAAATGCTACAAGACATAAAGTAAAAGTTTATTTAATTGATATCCGTAAATAAAAGAAACAGTTTGAATTCATATACAACCAAACATAAGAGCACAACTACTTCATCTTTTGACATAACCATTACTTAATTGAAATCATCCAGTAAAAGAAGCAGTAAATATCCCCATTTACCACATACAACTCGGAAACGTAACTAAACCATACTCACGCCTCAATAATCGTTCCAGGATGAGTCCACGACTAAATCCTCAACTTGTCATTTCCTTCCATCAATTAACATTTACCAATTGCAACACACAATGCAATGCTTTTATGCTCTCATCCCTTTTTCTCATGAATCAAAACAATGAATGCACCATGCATGCTCATAATGCACATTGTCATAGCGTATACCGGTATAGGTGAGTGCACACCATCGGTGTGCACCCTCAATCCCACCCATCCGTGGCGGGGCCTACTCTTCTTGACTTCGCTCCCATTCACCTCGATGAATGGGACTACGAGGTAGGACTTTTGTGCTCACTACGGGTGAGCACCGAGGCAAGATCAACATGGGACGCCTCGTCCATCATGAATGCAATTATGCAATTGGCGTGAATGCATTTCATCCTCATTCATTTTCACCACACATAGCCATAACCAATATAGAAGTACCAATTAACTTGCTATTTCCCCAATGTGATTCATTCGAGAGTAAATAAAGTCATGAATAAAATTCAGGAAAGGCATCACATAATTTCTATAAAGTAGATTAAATTTACAGATATGAACTAGGTGATTATAGTGCAAGCTTGTCCCTACACTTGCATCAACATAACCATACTCGTTCGTACAATTTAAGTAAAACAACGCAATAAATGGGAATTGAATAACTTACTTACCAATTTGCTAACATTCATCCATCCTCATCACCATACTAAAAACTTCTAGACATGCTAATAAACATAATCACTTCATTAGAATTTTTCATAATCTTATCGCAAACAAAGCATTTAACATCCTAACAACGCTCTAGGAGTTGCACTTGCCTTTTACCGACGGGAATGGAGTGGCATGCAATTGAGGCCACTCCCGACAGAACCTTCCTGCAAATAAATAGTATTCATCCAACTTAAATTTATGCACACTTGGTACAAGCGACAAAAGGAATAAACTCTTTTGCATTTACTCCACTCTTCCTGCCATGTTCACAAATGTTTGGCCATCAATGCAACAGCATAAAATTAAATCAGAAGTTGAGCATTTCTAATCCCTTCCGTCCTAGAGTGCGATCAATTTGCTAGCTAGGGATCCATGCCTAGAAAACAGATTCCCTCACACAAATCACTTTGCATGTAAATAAAACTCAACCATCATCCATTAATAAGCTACCTGCTTGCAACTTGAGTTTATAAAAGTCGTAGTATGTTGTGTACTTTATCCCCCATTAGCGATAAATAAAAGTCAATCATATTCATTGAAAGCATAACATCACAAAGAAACTAGAGGATCTTCTAAGAGACTAAAGATCGATCCTAGTTCATGCCTAGAAGATCCACGTCCGCTAAGTCTTGACGATCGATAACAAACACGTATAAATACCCATGTATACCAGTTGAGCACCTAGAACTATGCAAGTTGAATCAAGGCATAAATATCACAATGAAATACATAATAACATTCTAGGCTACATATATGCGAGCACAAATCATAGAGATCAATTTTCAACTCATACCAATTTAATCAACAAATAGGATCCCATCCACAACCCCATAATAACTATAGAATGATGAGGTTGAAACGAGACATTCACGCAGGCTGACATTAGAGAGACACAAATATTCATTCAATTTCTCGCACACATCTGAGTCTTGCACATCTTGCTAGTTCTACTCTTATTGGTCGAACATGCATCATCCACATTTTTCTAAGGACATTTAAAACCAATGCATTTGGATAGTTCTTACATTATCGCCGAGAGCATATTGCAATCTTCAAATTGGGTGCACACAAATGAAGAACAGGCTAATTTACATGATAATATTCAAAGGTTGATTCCAGAACATCTATATATACATATGCCTCATAATCTCAGTGCATAGACAATTTCAGACCTTATACCATGTAAGCACAAAAGAATATAGAACACAAGACAAAAGGAAGCAACCATACCAATATGAATATGCTTATGAAGCACTAAGTTTAGCTCATATGGTGACTCACAGATCATTACTCAAACCACGATTGTAATACCATGCAATAAGTCTTCTAAGCATTTCAACAAACATTTGGCTGCACCCTAGAAACCCAACATCTCAATGCATTCTAGGCTTGAGATCTCACCACCGAAGACAAGAGGGGAGAAACGATGTTTCTTGATCTTTCAGCTGAATCTGATGGACTCCAGTGCTTGACCGGCCTTCTTTGTTGGAGGATCTTGCCAGAGGCCAGCAAGAGCGAGACGGCCCGGAGGCCTTGCCCGCGTGCGGCGGGCCTTGAGGCGGCCGGTGGCAGGGCGAGGAGGCTGGAGGCGAGGGCGCCGGCGTGGGCCGAAACTGCCCGAAAGGCAGGCGGTCAAGAGGCGCCAGGCAGAGCCGGGAAGGAGGCCTGCAGGTGGTCGGGCAGGCAGGCGGCCGAGAGCTCCGAAGTGAGGGCAGCCGAGCTCACGTGAGGACGGCCGGGAGGGCGAGGAGAAGCAATGAGCGAGATGGGCGGAGCAGACCCGGCACAGGATCGGCCAGGGAGGAGGGCTCGGTGAGATATTTTGGGGAAAAAACGATAGCCACTTGTCTAGAAGATAAGGTGAGGGAGACAAAAAATATACAGCATTAGGGAGGAAAGAAAAAAAAACAATTGCAGTATTACACTAAAAACTTATTTTCTTTTGAAATTAGTTTTTGCAAAGTCAAAACCTTTGAAAAACATTTCAAAAGCATTTGTATACATTTTGCAACTAGTTTTTTTCACAAGAATACTAATAGTATACAAAATTTTGACTTTTGGCTAAATGGTTTGATTTTGAAAATATATATTAGCACTTATATAAATATGGGCACGTGTAGGGACATGATATACATGATTATGATTTAGCACTCCCCTAAATGTGCCACTATTTGACTTGCTCAAGGTTGCAATAAGAGAATAGGTAAGAGGCAAGAGCAAGTACTCACAACAAGCAATTAAATCAATTTTACATGATACTAATGCATCTAAACCTACACAAGGCTAGAAGCTAAATAGTAATCAAATTAAATACTTGTTACCCGAGAGATGGCATTGGCTCGAGATTGAAGTGATCATCCTCATGCTTGGCTCTATTTTGCAAATGATTAAGTCCTCTTCCCTTTGAAGAAGCTAAACGTCAATCCATCTCACATTGCCTAAAAATCTTTTATGCGGTTTTTGGTACCCAATCCTTATTGGGTCCAACAATGTTAGTCACAATAGATTTAGGAACCCAAATGGTCCTAATTTTAGCATTTTTGATAAGACTAACATGACTAAGAATAGGTTTGCAATAATTATTCCTTCTAAGCAAATGATTTGAATTTATGTGAGAGGACTTAGAAGGACAATGATACTTTGTAAAACTATTTCTAGTTTGATCTCTTCTAAGCATATGATTATTGAAATTATGCATTGGCTTAGAGGATCTAGTATATCTAGCAAATGTTTTGCTATTGTTATTTCTCCTAAGCAATATATTTGAATTGCTTTGAGTAGGCTTAGGAGTCCTAACAAATTTAGCCAATCCATTTCTAGATTTATTCTTCCTATGCAAATGACTATTATCATTTTGAGCGGGCAATTGAAAAGCTTGGCAAATACATTGACATTCTTGTCCTTCCTAAGCAAATAATCATTGAAATGATGAGTAGGCTTAGGGGTGATACCTTTGGGACAATCCTTACCGATATGCCCTTTTTCCTGACAATTGTAACAAGTATGCTTTGAACGTCTTTTCTTCTTGACTTGCTCTTTGTTTGTTTGCCTCATTGTTGATGGTTGTGGCTTGATCTCCACTTTGTTAGGGCACATGGAGGCGAAGTGGCCCTTCTTGTTGCAATTGAAGCACTTGATAGTTTTCGTTTGTCTTGCATTGTGCCTCATCTTGCTAGTCTCCCTCTTGGAGATGTAGCCGAGTCCTCGCTTATCTTGAGGCGCCCTAGGCTTGCTCAAGATCTCGTCGAGAACGGCTTTACCCTTTACGCACTTCTTCAAGTCATTTTCTAATCTAATGACTTGGGCCTTGAGCTCTTTATTTTCCTCTACAAGGTTAGTCTCACAAGACATCGAGGAGATAATAGCAATAGAATTTGAGCAAAAAGGTAAATCATTGCTAGAGGTGGATATGCATTTATTTGATGAATTGTTTGTAATTGAAATTGGGCAAGGCAATTCACAAACTAAATTACATTGAGTAGCAATATCCACTCTAGACTTAGTGAATTTCTTAAGAAGGACTTTTTCATGATTTTCTTTTAGAATATTATAATCATTTTGAAGTGAGTCATGCTCCAATTTCAAAATTTTATACTTCTTTTTCTCCTTCCCAAGAGATTCATTGAGCTCATTTAACATATTTATAAATTCATCACAAGAGAGCTCATCATCGTCGTCGTCGTCACTTATCTCAATTTTACCTTTAGCCATGAAGCAACGGATTAGTGATGAGAGTGAATCTTCATCGTCGCTTGAGGCGGAGGTTGAGGTTGATGGAGATGTCGGTTCTTCATCACTTGATGTGGAGCTTGAGGTTTCATCTCCCAACATTTCTTCCTTAATGCAATCCTCAATAGAAGTGGATGATTCAAATAGTTCTTGAAGCTTTATCCATATTTCATGAGCGCTCTTGAGATTGCATATTCTATCAAAAATTTCATCGCTAACAACACAAGATAAAGCATAAGTAGCTTGAGCTGCCGAGATGTAGGCATTTCATCTCTCCTTGCTTGGATTAACTTCATTCAATGGAGAGGAAAAGCCGACATCTACGATCCACCATATTTGGGGGCTCATGGATTTAAAACGAGAAGTCATAATTAATTTCCAAGGAGCATAATTTGAGCCATCTAGCACAAGTGGATCATGTGAGTGCACTAATTCTCTAGTCGACATCCTTTACTCTCTAGGCGGTTAAGTCTAATAAAATGAGAGACCTTGCTCTCGATACCAATTGAAAGGACAGAGGATGTCGCCTAGAGGTGAATAGGCTAATTAAAATTTAAATCTAAATCACAATGAAATTAAGATTGAATATCCAAAATTTACTTGACTGTCTCGAGTTGTTCGGATAGTCCAGGGTAATATTCGGATAGTCCGAGGATAGGTTCGATATTCGAACCTCCAGGAAGCACTATGACTATGAAATTGATCTATGCTATTTGGGGAATATTAAATATACCAAATTAAACTAGTTAGCCTAGAATACTTGGAACAAGTAGAGATCTGGTGAAAACTCACTAGAAAAGTAGATCGGGCAATTTCAAGATTCAAAATCAAATACTAAAGCATGAGTAAGAAGCAAACTTGGAGACGATGATTTTTCACCAAGTTCGGATCCTTGAGGGGATCCTACGCTCCATGAGTGAGATTTCGGTCACACTTGAGCCGGGTCTCTTTCAACCCTTTTCCTCCCGGTGTTACATACATGCACTCACGCAGTCTGCCTCGGTCACACTTGAGCCGGGGTCTCTTTCAACCCTTTTCCACACTTGTTGCACAAATGCACTCACGGACTTCACTTCTTTGATTCCTTCCCTTGAGGCGAATCGGCCTTCACAAACTTCCCATGGCCAACCACACAAAGCTTCGGTGGCTCGTAGGCGACCTCCTAGCCGTCTAGGAGTCCTCAACCTCCAAGAGTAACAAATGCTCACGAAGAGCAAGCTTGGAGATGAAATCAAGTGCTCAAACAACTCAAATCTTATTCAACACACTCCTCTTCCAACTCTCCTCAACACACACCTCTTCCAACTCTTCTAAACCCTTCTCACTAAGGGATCATTTAGATCTAAGAGTATAGAGGGATTTGGGGCTCAAGAATGAAGGAATAGCACCTCTAAACAATAGGGTAAGAGCCCCCCAAAATGGGGAAGGATGGGGCTATAAATAGAGCCCACCAAAACTAGCCGCTTTCCTCAACGTTCGGGCCGATTCCGACGGTCCAGACCCAAGTTCGGATAGTCGAACGCGTCAAACTTGAAATGTGAGAGAATTCACTTGGATAGTCCAAAATATGTTCGGATAGTCGAACATTCAGATACTCGAGTTCATCTTCGGATAGTCCGAACTAGCATAGAAAGCCTTGACTAAAAGCAAGTATAACTTTTGACTCCGGACTCCGATTTTAGTGATTTTGGACTCTATTGAAAGCTAAGAACAAGGCTACACAACTAACAAGGTCTCACTACCCAAATTTCAAAGGATAAATCCAGATTTCACAAAGAATCCAAGTGAGACCTACAATTCTCACTTTCCGATACCACCAATACCACTCTCTCTCTAAATTTCACAAGGATGTATCATTTGAGCACTTGACACATCTAAAAGTCATTCGACGTTGCATCCCTCTTAATAGTACGGCAATCCTTAGACTCAAATTAAATCAAAGATAATACAAGTCTAGAAATAGTCACTTGATGTCTTCTTTCTTAATGCCGGTGCATGAAGACCTTTACCATATAATTGATGACATCTTCGCCTTGTCCAACTTGACTCGATTCACCTCATGAGACTCTCGTCCTATCAACCTTGACTTGATCATTCTTTCCGACGATCTCCACGCCAAGTTGATCTTGACTTAGTGCTCAACTCTTGGTGACACCGCCGTCTTGTTGACCTCGGTTTAACGGTCATCCTTCAAGATATCTTGGTCATCATGCACACACGTGACCTAATTCTTTCCTAACCACTTATGAAAACATTAGTCCCAAAAGCTCAATAGATATGAATAAATTGATATTTGTGAGCAGTTGATTACCACAAGTGTTTCATATAAAGAAGCACAATATAAATGGAAACACTTGACATAAGAAATGTTCTCTACTAAGTGCATCATGATGAATATGTAATTGATCTATATGCACTAGAGAGATAATTGCCGATATGATGAATCAATTAAATCATGGCAAGGATCACAGTCTTTACTTAAATGAAGCACATGATGGAATATACACGAATTGTACACGTGCAAATAATATTTAGAATAAGAGTAAATATGTGATCCAACTCTAGATTAAACTTCACTAAGAGAATTGCATGAGAAGATACACAACTAAGACATGCATGCACTAAGTCAATCTATAGCAATGTGAAGTTTAACTCTAGTTAATATATGCATACTAAAAACAAAGCATATAATGAACTCAAATGAATATATACGCACAAATAAATATGACATGAACCAATGTGCATATATATAATCAACATGCTACTGAGTTCACTATGCATTTGCATAAAAGGAATGCAATAACAAATATATAAGAGATACCAAATTGCATACCTTAACTTTGCTTAACCATTCCACTTGATTTTCCTCTAAATAGATGAGACTAATACTCAACTTGGCAATAAAATATTAGTCTCATAGCAATATAATCAAATTAGAGGTTTGTCATTTGTTAAGCACTAAGTTAAGCATTTACACAATTATATAGATTGTCATTATATGCGTTTGTCATTAATCACCAAAATAATATAAGTGCCTAGGTGCCTAGATGCACTTTCGAAGAAAAAACGTACTAAAAGGACCTAAATATAATTATGTTTTTCTAAGGGGCTTTAATGGAGGGATGGCACATGGCTGCCCTCTTTGGGCGTAAAATCTTGCCATCTTTAGTATATAGTACTAGAAAATTTTTCGCGACGTAACACGTCAGGTAATGCGATGTTTTTTAGAAGGAATAATTTTATTTTTTCAGCGGTATATTTTTAAAATCATCAAGAAAACATGCGGAATCATTTTTGAATCGTCAAATAATTTTCTAGCATCGCAGTTTTTTTTCGTGGCGTTTTTATTTTTTGAATCGTCGAAATAATGAGCGAAAGCTACCTGAAGAATCCGAATTTTTTCATGATCGTAACACGCCACAGCATCGTTTTTCAATGAAAAAATTTTTTTTTCGGCGTCTTATTTCCTAAATTGTTGAAATAACGAAGCTTAAACGGGAAAAAAATAAAGAGATAGAGTTGCAAAATACCTATATCGATGAATTATTAGGAAAATATAAGAGACCGATTGCGGCACAACAGTAGCGATGTTTTTTTGAAATTTTTTTCTTTTCGGCGGTATATTTTCTAAAATCGTCGAGAAAATACACGGAATCATTTTTTAAATCGCGGAATCATTTTTTGAATCGTCGAAATAATTTTTCTAGCATCGTAGATTTTTTTCCCAGCGGCGTTTTTATTTTTTGAATCGTCGAAATAATGAGCGAAACGGCTGAAAAAACCCGAAATTTTTATATGCGTAACACATCCCTGCGTATCGTTTTCATAGACTTTTTTTTAGCGTCTTATTTCCTAAATCGTCGAAATAATGAGCGGAAGGGGAAAAATAGAGATAGAGCTGCAAAAATATTGATTTCGATGAATTATTAGGAAACTATTAGAGACGGTAGCGGCACAACACATGGCGTCAGCGATATTTTTTGATGAAATAATTTTATTTTTTAGGCAGTATATTTTCTAAAATCGTCCCGAGAAAATACGCGAATCATTTTTAAATCGTCGAAATAATTTTTCTAGTATCGTAGAATTTTTTTCCTGGTGGCGTTTTATTATTTGAATCATCGTAATAATGAGTAAGCGGTTGAAAGAACAAAAAATTATGCGGCGTGACACGTCATAAGGTCGTTCTTCGAAGAAAATTTCTTTTTTGGGCGATGTTTTATTTCCTAAATCATCGAAATAACGAGTGAAGCCGGAAAAAATAGAGAGATAGAGCTGCAAAAATATCTATTTCGATGAATTATTAGGAAAATATTGGAGACCGAAATGGAGAACCGCGGTGGGGGAAAAAGTCTAGAGGAAAAGGGTGAAAAATTATTAGAGATGACAACCTTCTTTTGTTAAGTCTAACGCTAAACGTTTCACCGAGTAATAATACATGTTTAAAAAATATTAGAGATCAAGATGGGAAATCGAGTTGGGAAAAAAGTCTAAAGTCTAGAGATAGAGCCGCACCCATATTTCTAGTGACGAAAAACATTTTTCAGGAAACGGAGAAAGGACCTGAGACGTGAGGAGCAAGGACTCAGATGTTACGTTTTGGACCTATTCGCTATCCTGAAAAATTAGAAAAGGGTTTGTTCGCGATTTGAATTTAACGAGTGGTTCTTTCCGTAAAATGGCGTACGAGGGACCCGAACGCGATTTTAGAGGGAAAAATCTTTCACTCACAAAAAATCGTGAAGGATCTATTCGTAATTTATAAAAGGACCAAAATGCAAAAAAAAAATTTGAGCTGGCTCAGCTCGCGTGACGTGGGTGGTCTCTGGTGGTGGCATTTCTTCCATGGCTCATTTCGGCGTGGACGATGGGAGGTCACGTGGTCTTGGCATTTCTTCCAAGTTTAGTATAGGTAGGATGATATGATATGATACATTATTGGGGAATGAAACCATGTTATAGTATCTTGTCATCCATATCCTATAAAAATAATTAAAGAGTTTTGGATAGCTAAAATGGGTAGGATTGTTGGTAGGTTGATCACACTACTACGGAAAGGGCATTTAGTCGGTCCAAAAGCTGTTTTAGTACCGGTTTTGAACAGTGCAGAATATCCGGATCGATGCTCAAGGGCATCGGTCCGGTTGCCACTCACCCTAAGATCGATGGAGTATCGATGCCGGTTCGAATCCCTGCGTGGCGGCGCATTGGGAACCTCGAGCCCCCAC